>VYZW01009798.1:2951-22039 GCA_013401315.1 Balaeniceps rex
TTCTCCTGGACTATACTAGTATGTAATTGAAGTGAAGTCTACTTCACTTTCTTTGCTTGCAGTCAGGCTTGGTTTGTATGGTATCATCACCTGAAAAGAGCACTTCTGAAGTGCAGGCAGCCTGCTCACACCACTCACACACCAATAGTAACTTGCCCACACGTTAGTTCAGTGCTTCCTAAGCTTTTCCAGTTGCAAGCCCCATTTTGGCTAGGCTCAAAATTGCAAATGCTCACATAGACAACTGAATTCCTGTCAGGCTCAAAACTCATCAGTCCCGTGCCCCTGTGTGAACTGTCGTCTCTGATCTGAAAACCACTGCCACCTGACAGTCATTTTTACAAGCAGGCCATCCCTGAAGGTCTATATTTGAAGTGGAATAACTGAAATGCATTCTTAAAACCTTATTTGTTCACAAATTTTTGTTCTAAGTGATTTGTACATGATCACATTATCAGCAGAATCATGGAGAGCTGGAAAGGATATGTCAGTATTTTTTGAAGCAACTCTTACGTGAAACAGTACTTACTGAAGGCAGCCACTGCTCTCGTCATTTTGTTTTGTGCAGACCTAAGTAAATAAATGACTTGGTCAAAATGGAAAAAGAATACCTATACTGTATCACTATGCTGGAAGACAGCTTAATTTTTCAAATTTTCTGTACATTTTCTAGCCCAGCACTATATACTGGAATATGCTCATACATTATTAACGGTTTCGGAGAATCTAAACTACTAACCACAAAATTTATTTGCTTTCTGCGCTAGTGAACACCATTCAAAAATTAGCCTACTTAACAGAATCTTTCTTCTGAGCATTTTTAGCTTTGAACATTTTTTCACTGGCATACTTACTGATGTTTTTCTAACATTTTCATTTTTATTTAAATAAAGCAAAAATATTTAAACTGATGCCTCAGGCAAAACTGTACTGAATCTATCTATCTGTGTACCTACGCATTTCTGATGTATTTATCAGGGTGGCATATATATATTTAGGGAAGATATGAAAAACATGTTTCAGTACATAAAAGATAACTTAAAAAAAGGGAGTAATTTCTGCTTATTCCAGCCTTTAAACTGGGCTGATGAGGGCAAGACCGACTATGAAAGGCAGATACATGTTTAATAATAATCAGTGGAGAAAAGAGGTAAAAGGTATCTTTCCAAAGGCACTTACTTATTAATGGAAAAACTTAATGTGCACTACTGCACTCCACCCTTGAAAATACATCACATAAAAAAACATTAATTCTCACTTGTTAAAGTACAGACACTGTTTTTACTAAATCTGTAAATTCTACAGGTTGTTCACAACATTCATGTTTCCAGTATAGAGGGGAAAGTGAACGCACGATGTTCTATCGAGGAGCTGGAGCACAAACGAGTATATGTGACAACATGTTATTGCCATAAGCACTTACGAGCTGTCCCCCAGGATTTCATTAGCAGAACCTTCCTCCCCCGGAGTTTTTGTGTCCTCTTGTTTCCTAATCAGAAAGAACAGAACTGTGCCCACAAGACTGATAACAGTCAGAGCAATGAAGACAGTTCTGCGATCACCCTCTGTGGAAAAACAAAGAAGAGTCATAACTAGATGTGCAAAAGCAATTCAAACCAATTCAACTACCTTCAAAGAACTAATACAGACATACTACATAACAATGTCTAAAATGTGTACTAATTTTCTAACTTACCTTCCACATGGAGCAAAAGGTACCCAGCTGCTGGCAAATTCCTGTCTCAGTTTTATGATGCTAATAAAATATCGGCATATTAAAGAGTGTCACTCACATTTTCTGCCATGCAAAGGCTATGACCAAGGAGGAGCGAATTAACAAAGGAAGTGCATAAATTATTAGCAGAAGAAAGCACATCTTTCAAGACTTATATAATTCAGAGTGGACATAGCAAGCACCCCAAAACCTTTCAGATTTCTAAAACAGGCTCTTTACCAGCATCAGCACTGTAACGTCATAAACTGGTAGGCTTGTAAATGGCAAAGGCCTTAAAACCACTGAAACCTAACTGACACAGCATGCAGCTGGAGGAAGGTAACTGCTGCCCTATGCACAAGCTCTGCTGGACTAACCAACTTGTTTGACATGGGAAAGTCTGTAATACAGAAGTCATTCCCATTGACAAATATTAAGCAGAAAAAAAAGCCAAGAAACAGCTAATAGTTGTGACTGAACTAGTATATGATTCTGAAGATATTGCCTACAGTTGTATTTACTTCCCCTTTAGCTTAAAGGTAAACATAAAATCGGTCTACATCAATTAAAAATAGTGTATGATTACAGATCAAAAAGAGAATATGTGCTTCACCTTGAAATGCCTGTAAAATTTTCATTTAGGTAGTAAAAGGAAGGAGGAATTGATTCTTAAACACAGTCAGATCTTCCAATACCAACAATTTTTAGTAAAGAGGAGTCTCAAGACATTTAAAGATGGGGGGAAATATAACAGCAGAACTCCCTCATAGTTAATTGCTCTACTCTGTGGTTAGAAAGAGAAATGAAATTTAGAACGCACAGAATTTCAGGCCCACCAGATCCAAAGCATCTCCAATAATTTCAATAACATTTAAGCCTTTGTGTTAAAGATGAGGGAACGTGGAAGCTGACCTTTAAAAATTAACCTGTGCTGCGCTACCAAGCCCATGTCTGTGGGGAACCTGAAAAGACGGATCTAACAGAGACATGAAGTGGACTATTCACCTCAACAGGGCAGTATTTCGGAAGCCTGGTAATTATCATTTAAAAATCAACATCTTATTCCTGAATGACTACAGCAGAAGTATCCCCATCTTTTAAATGTTAAAAAATTGACCACTCTAGTAGATATTTTACTTTAACACTACAATAAAGAAAACTCTCACAGTCATTATAGAACATGACAATCAACCCTATTTATTTACAAAATGCCGGTTTTCTAGCAATACTCAGGTTTTATAATTAAAATCTTACATTTTGTTCTATTTTCACCATTCCCACTTTCTTAGCCGATACCCTACCACCTTGCCTTGCTTATTTAAATAGAAATCTCTGCTTTAAAACCAATGAGCCTCAAGCACTATCAACTTCTTAAGAATATTAAGTTTACTGTTCTCTCTCCTGCTCTTTATGAGTCTAGCACAATGCCAAACCAAAAAAACTATAGTATTAATTACAGTCCCATTAGGAAGTTAGTCTTCATAAACTACGCCAAGGAAGGAAGACTGAGCTCTTTACACACTCTTCCAGCAATGCTGCCAGTTTAAGCAACAGCAGCCCACTCTCAGTCCAGCTGCACATCTCATCCTCCATCTTGCTGCTGCTTTGTGCCAGCACAATGATTAGCGCAGCCATGAAGTGAACTGGGATGGTTTTCCTTTCTTTTCCTCTATTTCATAGGTTAATCGGTCTCCAATCTGATTTAGAAGGACAGTCTACACCAGGAACTTACTTTGGAACAGCATAGCATGTATATTAAACATATAGCCATTCCAGAACATCTTTCCCCCAAAATATGTGTATTTTGGCATAAGCATGTCTGCACAGGAAAAATCCCAGAGTAGCTATAGTGGAAAACCTTATTCTAAAGCATTCTGAAGAATTTCACAGACAATATCCTAAAAGAAGGTACTCAAAGTGCATTGCATGCAGGAAAGCAACATACATAGTACAAGGGCTGTGAGTACTGTGGAACACTGAATCAAAAGCATACTCCAAAAATAGTGTCTCTCTCACAATAAATTAGAAAAAAAATTGTCTGCTATTGTATAAGTTTCTTGCCACTTTCCAGTTCATTATTTCATCTGTTTATTCATGCTACCATATTTTAAAGGATGGCCTCCCATATAAGCAAGCAATACCCACCTGATATGCGAGTTTTTCCTTGCCAAGCGAAGTATATATAGAGGTTTCCAAAAAACAAGCTGCAAACAAAAAGGACAAAGGTGAACAGCACTTTTTGTGGCAAGATTAAGGTTGTAGCATCACAGTAATACTATTCTGTGCAAAAAAAAAAAAAAAAAAGTACTGTGCAATTGTGAAAGAAATAAAGACACTAGTCACTCTCCATGCAAACTGCTTACGCTATATAAAACTTCAAACACAGTAGAGGATCTTTCCCCATAACACTGGCTATTAATTTTCAGTAATCAAGACACAAGGTGGTAGCAAAAAAGAGGAAATCTGCATCTAAGTTGCCTCTCTAATTTTGGAAGGGTATAGGTTAGAAAGCTGACACATTTATGGAGATGATTTTGTAAGACACATGACTCTTCTAAGGAAGTATTGTCTGAAGTATCGCCCCAGCAACGCTAAATTCGTTGTTAACAGTTCAAGGGAAATGCTGTGTTCCTCCCTACAGTTTCCCAAAATGCAGTACTTCTGAATGAAAAGTGATTCAAAACAGCCTTAGAGTCACATTTCCTCATAAAGCCATGCATTTTACTTGCTGTAAAACACACAATTAGTTGGGTTTGTGGAAATTGCTACTCTGATAACATACTGATATGTTAATTATGGAACCTGAAACTTACGGAACACAAGAAGTATGCCACTCGTTCAGACTGATGTTCCACTAATCCAGTATTCTGTCCCCACAACAGCATTAGCAATGCCATCTAGTGCAAGCTCACCAGCCTAAGCACTTTCTGCGATTGATTCCCCTTGTTATCTCCCAATATCAGAATCGCTGTATTATGGGTGGTAAAAGCTATCTTTCTTCAGGAACCATTTGTGGACCTGTTGCCAATGAATTGTTTGATTCCTTTTTGATCTTGCTGACACCACCCAACCCCGCACCCTCCTGTGGCAGCAAGCTCCAAAAGTTTAATCACCCATTGTGTAAAGAAGCACTTTATCAGTTTCAAACCAATCCTCTTCTAGTTTCACCAAGTGACCTCAGTTCTAGTACAGCAGCATTTGGTTAGCAACAGTTCTACATTCAGCTCACCTGCTGCCTTTGTGTTTTAGTAACCTATCAGTATAATCCTCCTCAGATGCTTCTTCTCCAAAGGAAAGAGTCCCAGCCTTTTTAGTCTCTCTTCAAGTCAGCAGCTCTACCATCTTGCATCTTTTTGTTATTTTTCCCTATACCCTAATTACATTACACTCTCCCATGAGGCATAAACCATATCTGCACAAAATACTCAATGGCAGCAACACAGAGTCCACTAACTTGTTCTCACCACCTTTCTTGATGCCAAGCCTTTTGTTAACTTTTTTGGTTGTTGCAGCACTCGAAGCTTAATATCAGAGAACTATCAACAACAAGATCTCTCTTCTGACTACCAGGTCCAACTTTAGTATCTTCACTTCAACTTGTCAGCGAGCAGCAAGGTCTGGCTGCTCCCTCAGGGAAGGAGGGTTAAGAGTCAAGGGTAATAACACATCCAGCAGAGAAGGTTCCTCATCAGCTAGAGCCCAGCCTCACAGTACTCGAGCAAGGCAAGCAGGGCAGACCGAAAGATTGTAGGCAGGGTCAACCAAGAGTCCAGACCATCATACAAGTTTGTGTTGACAAGGCAGGTCTGAGGTCAAGCTGGAAAGTCAGTCCATAGGCCAGGGTCAAGTCCAGCGATTGCCACACAGGTCTACAGTGACAAGGCAGACCAAAGCCAAGATGGGAAGTCAGCCTATTGGACTGGGATCTAGACCACCAGGATCCATAGCCAGGCATGGGCACAACTGCAGCTGAGCTGGAGACCAGTACTCCTCCAATGCAGCTCCAGAGTAACTGAAGGCCCAGGGCTGAGTTTAAATGGGGCTCCTGGGCCCATGGGCAGATGGGAAGGGTGTGGTGGAGGTCCCAGGCGAGGTTGTTCAGGGCCATTAGGGCTTATTAGTGCACTCAGGATCCTGACACAAATTAGCACAGCCCTCCACAATCAAGAAGATTTCTGTTACATATGTCAAATGCTTCCCTAACAGAAATGTATCTTTTTAGCATGTCAAGAGCAGAGGCTTGCAATATGTAACTTTCATTCATTGTTCGATAATGCACAACAGCAATAGAAATTTGTTGCTTCCAGCCTCCCCTCCCACTTCACTGACTGCAAGGACTGCAAGGTACCAGTGCAGTATTTTTAGATGCAGTCTCCCACTTACCAAAAAATGTAAAAAGTAGAATGTGTACACAACAAAAAAAAAAGATGAACAAATAAAGCTTACCTGGACTGTAAGAGTGCCCAAAATATTCCACTGTTCCTTCCAATGGTGTTTTCATCAGAATTTACAGTCAAGCAATTTCCCTGTGCTGTCCAGAGTACTGAAATATACAGAATATATTGCTCAGGAAATAAAAACATTTTAGAGGTATATTCAAATGTAGGAAAGAATAGTAAGCAGGGTAAGAACAACGCTTACCAGCAGCTGCAATGCCAATAAAAACAGAAGCAGTGTAGAAAGCCCACGTAGCAGGTTGGATAAAAACTGCAATGTATAGGCTAGAATAGAACAGATCAGTTTGATCAGTTTATTGAATATAGGCTTAAAGTGGACAATGCTCTTTAACAATCAGATATCTCACTTGGCTTCTTCTAAATCAGCTACCCTCTCTTAAGTGACGTTGGAAAATAGTTCAGGTTATATGTGAAAAAAGGTAATCTTTTTGCTCTGCTAAGCATGTAGAATTTTTTTTATATAGTCATTAATCTGAGACCACAACCTGAACTCCACAGTCAGCAACATCTGGAAATGCTGTGGAAAAAATACAATCTGTTTCCAGTAAGCTGAAGTACTCTGCAGTTACACATCTACTGATACAGACAGTTGCCTGCCTTAGCCAGTACAATTTCATGTACGGCACGGTAGCCTTAGGTGTGAAAAAATGGAAAAAAGATTTCAAAGGAAGCAGACAAAAATTCAAAATTAATACTTACCTATAAAATATGCCACTAACAACCATGGAGAGTTGAGGTCCTACTATCGCAACCACTGAAGGTGATATAAGATTTGATGCAGAGAATACTCCATAAATAATGGACATGCTACATAAATAAACACGAAAGATGATTAAGCACTTAAAATATAGGGTATAAGTGCAACTGATTTAAGAATGTTCAGTCGATTCCAAAGTATCAGGTTAAGTACAAACATAACTTAAGTAACTGCACAACTTTCATGGTCAAACATTTCCTTCCTTTCTTCTGTTACCTTCACCCATTGCACTCTATATGGGAATATAGGAGCGTACAGTCTTTCTTGGATTGCTGAAGAGAGTCCCAAACTATTGCAGGCAAGCAAGTCTTGTAATATACAACACACATTTGTCAAACTGTGCCTTAACAATAGTTACTGTATTTTGTGCCCAGTACTTCTAGGGGAGAATGTTCCAGAGCCTCATTCATCTATCAGTGAGGTTTTCATTTTCTGCCAAATACACCACAGAAATTTTATAGGTATATTTTGTGCCAGTTGTATTTTTAGTTTAAATTAAGACAGTAAACCCTGCAAAGCAGCAACCAGGTTTTCCTATATGACAGCTTAATTTGGTGTGCAAAAGGTCCGTGATCATGCTTGGCAAGTTTGGCTATGCCAGTGCAATAAACAAACAGAATGGCTTTTTGTGGCTTTGCTTCTTGTCTTTCTGACTGCTCCCTTCACATTTATGTTGCAGTATTTCCTGGAAGTTGATCTACACCACCTAGCCTATACAAACACACAGAGGTGTACAAGGGCAAACAACCAAGGCCTTATTTTAAAACTTCCACATTCTTTATCTCCTAAGATAAAATGCTGAGAATGTGATGACTGTATGGTGTTTTTTCTCCCTACAAAGAAAACATGCAAAACAGATATGTAATTCAACTAGAAATAATTCAGAGTAGAACTAGAGTGAATGTGAGAAGCCTATGTTTTAGACTGCTTTAAGTACGTTCTTAAATTGTGAAGTCAGCAGAACGCTACAATCTCTTGAGAGTATATCTCTACCAGATGGAATTATAACTAGTTAGCTTCACCCTGCAAGGGAGCAAAGTAGTAAGAAGATCTGTGCAAATTACCTTGTGTAGCCACTGCCATGAAAATCCGTGTTGTTTAAATTTGTGATAACAGTTTGCTGTGAGTAAAAGATCATGTTGTAATATGTTAGAATATATCTTGTAGTCTGAGAACACTTGCATCAGTTTGAAGTCAGTATTAAACGTTAGAATTAATCATTAATAGACTCTACAAATTTAAAGTGTTAATTACAACTCTCAACACCTCTACAATGAAGGTGAAGGAGATATTTGGCAGGCAAACATCTATGTTTGAAGCAGTAATTAGTACTTTAGGATTATATCATGATTTCATCAGAGACCTTAAAATATTTCACAAAACTTTTGTTTCACAAAACACCTCTCTTAGGTAGATATGTATGACTATCTTAATTTAAAAAGTGGGGGAAAAAAGGAGAAGTTTCAAAATACTCTTAATTTGACCTAACTATGAGCTTCTGACAAGAGTTTCCGTTCTTTTCGGTTTCCCGTTATTTCCCTGTTCCTTTTTTTTTTCCCTTGAATCATCTTTAGTGATCATGAGACCATGTAATTAGTTGGACTGGCAGGCAGATCTGATTGAAAGTCACTTGTAATGACTTTAATGACAATAAATTACATGACTGCATGATCACTATGTCCAATTCAGTGAGGTGCTGCGAATTCACTGCAGAATTTCTAAGATCACTGGGCTGTACTTATGTACTCATGTACAGTACGATGCTGTACTACGACTTTTACAAAAACTATCCTAAGTAGTTATTTCTATAATGCAGTGAAGGAGATTTATATGTCTGAACCCAGAAAAGATTCCTCCTGCATGCAAGAAAAGAGAAGCTGTAAGACCTGTAGGCTCAAGAGGTATGTTGAAATCTAACTGTCCTTCAGGCACATAACTAATATTGAAAGCAATGCCAACAACTCAGTAAGTTAGAGGATCTGGGCTAAGTATTTCAGTAGCAGGATTCTAAAAATTTAAGTAATAAGAGTACAATCTGCTTTTAATAGTAAATTTGGATTATGTTATGCCCAATTTTGCTTCAGCACGCAGAGATACATGATACCAAAGCAGTAAATTGCTTATTCAGATGGAAAGTGACTTGGCAGTTTAGCAATTGTGGAAGTCTGACTACTTGTCAGATGTTATCCTCATACTCCCCCTCAACGTTGAGTTTGTTAGAACAGAAAAACATGTTAGAATAGGAAAAACATTCTAGGAAAAACTAGGGGTATGGTTAATAATAACAACTTAGGCAAATATTTTGAAAGGGACTATATAGAATAATCAGAAATATGGAAGGTCCAATGTAATTAAATTGTTAAATATTGCAAGTGTCAAAACATACGCTATTTTAGAGTCCAAACATTAGATAGGATTCATTAATTTTTCTACTTTCTAAGCAATCAGGCACACGTACATATGTAGCTATGCTATCTTAAAGAAATAAACTGCTTTATTATCCAGTTAACCAACTTAATCTAGTTAACACTAAACCAAAAGAAAGGAGACAAAATGTCAAGGTGTCTTGCACATTAAAAAATCCCAAGTAAAGCAACTCCTACATTAGAGTACACAAAAGACAAGAAAGGATGAATAACTGTGATAGAAATGTGGCATGTTTTGAAATTCACACCTACCGCAATATTTCCACATGTTTGGAAAGCAGTGAATATAAACATAAATGAGATTCCCAAAATAATTATGTTGAAAAGTTTTTTTGATTCAGAAGACATTTTGTGTTTTCTTGCCAAGTCCTCAGCTTCAGTCTGGAAAAATTCTTATTTTCTTTCAAAAGTTTCCTCTTAACCTCTGTTAGAAACAAACAAGCAAGAAGAATAAAACCAAAAAGAAAGCTTCAAAAATGACGATTACTTAGAGCTACTTATTAGCTGCTAGAACATAACCATCAAATAATCAAGAAATCTGGTGACGCTCTTAAATAATGTACAGCAAAATCAGTAACTCAAAAAAACCCAAAAATAAAGGTCTGGTAAAAAGGTAAAGATCGAGATTCTCTCTACCTTGTCCCATGAAGTTAACAGAGCAGACTGCAGTATGTTACTTCTTAATGACATCTCTTTCCCCCAAACGAAGCAGTTTTCCAGACACCAAGCTAGTTAATCAGCTCAGTTTCTTGACATTGTTCTAAATCAGAATTCTGGTCCAAAGCCTTTAAATCACCTGACAAAGGAAAGATGAGACATTCGTACACACAAGTCACTTCCATGCATGTTGGACAGGAAATAAGGAACATTTCACAATCTGGATCAGCTGACCCAGCCTAGAAAGCCCTTGTGCACCATGGGAAATGCAGTTTTATCAAAGTACACTTTTTCTACTTGAAAGGGTGGAAATCTCCTAATCCTTAAAAGAAAAGGATTTGTAGTAGTTTTTAAGAATTATAACCTCCATCCACTAAAAAATACCCAGCAAGATAAAAAAGTCTTAGAAAGTTGTCTAAGAAAATTGTGCAATTTGCTGAACTCACACACACAGTCATTCCAAAGTGAAAAAGTTTCCCACCTGGGAGAAACTAAGTATCTTGGTGCCACCAACACACATGCTCTGCAGAGTGCTTCTGCCTTTCATTGTCTCAGTGACTCAGGAAAGTCTTCATCTTTCACTGTTTTGTCTCAAGGAGTAACATTCGGGTTTAGTAATTACATAGCCTTAGTATCTTACTTCACAGTATTTCTAAATAATAAATTTAAGATCAATTGATCTTTACATTTTGAAGATCTCTGCTAAATCACCAGCAAAACTGAAAGAGGATCACGCATCTTGTATCGACTGAATAGCTGCTTTTTACTGTTATTAACCTGTGTCCATCCTGTTGGGCCTCCAAGTCAGGACTGGAACATTCAGCTAAATCAGCTCCACTTAACTGATGGCCAAAGAGGAATGGAAAGAACTACAGAACTGATTGAAGTAAATCATCAAATTTTACCTCTGCTATCTACAGTGAAGGACTTAAATAAAATCCATATCCCAGGTATTGTTACATATTTAACTCTTCTTTAACTCCTGAGCTGTATTTTCTAAAAAGGTAGATTGATTGATTTATTTTTTACTTGTGGAAGAAATCAGTATGATTATTCAGAGGCTGCTTTACAAAGATCCAATTAGAATATCAAGGCGGATTTTTTTTTTTTAAACACAAGCAAAGTTCTCTTCTTCCTTTTCTGTATTATGAATTTATAGTAAGAGATTTTTAAGATCCTCTAGGCGCTGTGTCCCACTCACACCTTCTTCCCCTTATGCCAGCATAAGCATTCATCTAGCTGCACAGCAAACTGGGCTGGTGTGCTGGACCAATTCTTTCAGCAGCAGCTGGTATTGATTTGAAGTGACTGTGAAACTAGTGAACGAGGGACACAGGAAACTCCCCCTGTAATTTTAGGGAAATCATTGTAAAGATGAACTTCAAATTTCTCCTTAGAGAAGGGGTTTCAGCAGATGAATCAGTTTTAATCAAAATCCTCTGGGAAAGAATAATGAACAATATAGCACAAAGCAATACAAAATGTGCAGTACTAGTTTATTTGATTTCTTAAGTCTTTTGTAGCAGGAAACAAACTGTTGCTTCGAGGATTGTATTGATGTCATTGCATATTTTTATACTTCTTCAGTGGAAAAAATATTAGCCATAATTGCAGTAAGAATATTCAATAAATTGAGTAATTTCAATACTGAATTTGCTTTCTCATATTGATACTGTCATTGCATTAAACAGATCAGTAGAGAACTGTTTCTTCGTTTCTAATTTTTTTAGCATAGTATTACAAAACAGATGGAGAGAAACATTTATCATTGTTGTAAAATGAGAACTAGGTATTATAGTTCATACTCAGAGCTTGGGCGTTTTATTCAGTACCTGAAATGACAGAGCAACAGCTTTTGGGATGCGGGAACAGCTTCCACCAAATGCCCTAGACCAAACTCAGGGGCTCTGTTTGTCATCCTTACACAAGGGCTATGCTAATCCTCACCTTTGTTCCTATTTTACCATGCACGCTGCCAAAGCATAAACTTGCAGAGAGCGCTGTGTGTAAAGGAGGATTTCTGACGTTTCCCAGCTCGGCCTACAGCTCTCTCAGAGACACCGATACAGCCAGTGGAGCTCGCCTTGCCAGCAGCGTGCGGGCAGAGAGCTGCCCCAGAAGCACCTACGCTGCGTAGCCAACGCACCACAGCATGCATCCATCGCGGCGCTTCCAGAGCTGCGCGGATCGAGACGGCTTCACCTAGCACCGGTATCGGCAGGAGGTGAAGGAGAGCCCGCGAAGCGCCCACGACCAGCCTGCCAGGCCGCCTCACAACATACGGCGGCAACCACAGCGCACAAACGGCTGCAGCAGGAGCAGGAAGGGCACAGAGCTCCCACAGCAGCTGCCCCGGGAGAAGCGCCCTCGCAGCAGTCCAAGCCGAGAGCCCCCACCCGCCTCCCCTCACAGCGCTCTCCCCTCCGCGTCCGCCATTTTAAACCGTCACCTCCCCGCCCGCGCGAGAGGCGCTCCCCTTCGTTAACGCTTTTTTTTCACGCGGCGAGGTTTACCCGCCCCTCCTCCCCCTAGCAAAGACAGGCCTCGCCTTATTTCCGTTTTTTTTACCGTTTTCAGCACACATTGTTCAAAATTTCCCCGCCTCCGCCGAGTCCTTCCGGGTCACGGCGGAGCCGCCTTAACGGTCACTCTCAACGGCAGGCGAGTTATTAATTTAGAAGACGATTTTCCGTGCGCCCTCCAAGGCCGCCTCCGGGATCCGCGGCCGATAAGGAGAAAAAAGAAAGGTAAGGCCGCCCTCGGGGAGGCCGCTGCCGGGCGTGGAGCGGGCGGGGCAGCGCGCGCCTGGCGGCGTTTTCGCTTCCGGGTCGCCGTCGGCCATTTTGTGGCGTTAAGTAGGCGCGCGCGGGCGGCGCCCCGCTCATTTCCTCGCAGCAGCGGGTAGGGGCGGCTGTTGCTGGTGCTTCGTCTCTGCTCCGGCCTCAGGCCGCCTCCCCCCCGGACCCCAGAGGTGGGTGCCTGTGCCTCCATCCCTGCTGAGGACCCTGTGGCGTTTCCCTATGCCCTGTAGTTCCCCTCCTTTCTGGACTCTGCTGGGCCGCCGCTCCTGCGCTCACCCTCTGGTGTGAGGCGCTTCCCCCTCAGGGCCGCGCCACATCCTGACTCGCCCCCCTTCCCTCAGGTTTCTTCTTCTCAGCTGCTGCCGCCCCTCGGGGGCTATTGCCCGCCATGAGCTACGGGCGCCCTCCGCCGGACGTGGAGGGCATGACGTCCCTCAAGGTGGACAACCTGACCTACCGTACGTCCCCGGACACGCTCCGGAGGGTCTTCGAGAAGTACGGCCGTGTGGGCGACGTCTACATCCCTCGGGACCGCTACACTAAGGAGAGCCGCGGCTTCGCCTTCGTCCGTTTCCACGACAAACGCGATGCCGAGGACGCGATGGACGCCATGGACGGGGCCGTGCTGGATGGCCGCGAACTCCGCGTGCAGATGGCCCGCTACGGCCGCCCCCCCGACTCGCACCACAGCCGGCGTGGCCCGCCGCCGCGCCGCTACGGGAGCAGCGGCTACGGCCGCCGCAGCCGCAGGTGAGCACCTGGAAGGGCGCAGGGGGGCAGCGGAGGTTCACTAATCAGGCAGGAAGACAGGGCTTGGGCATGTGCCTGTCCAGCGGGGGCCGCTCCGTTTTGTTTCCTTTTCCGAGTGAGTTTCGCGGCGGGTTTGGGAGGGGGGAGTAGGGCTTTAGTAGCAAAGGCACGTGGAGTTCCCTCGGAGCGGAAGGGTTTCGCCCTGTAGCAGTTTTAGCCCCCGGCCACTCACTGAACAATGGCGCCCTCTTAACGCTCGTTTTCTTGCCCACGTGGGTCCCGTTCCGCCCTCCCTGTCCCGAAGTAGTCGCTGAGGTCTGTTGCGGCTTGTTCAACTTTTAATGCTCTTCTTTTTTCCTCCTGGTATGTTTTAGCCCTAGAAGACGCCGTCGCAGCCGATCTAGAAGCAGGAGCCGCTCTAGATCCCGCAGTCGGTCCCGCTACAGTCGATCCAAATCCCGGTCTCGCACACGCTCTCGGTCCCGCTCCACCTCGAAGTCCAGGTCTGCCAGGAGATCCAAGTCAAAGTCCTCATCTGTCTCCAGATCCCGATCCAGGTCAAGATCCCGGTCCAGATCTAGAAGCCCTCCCCCTGCCTCAAAGAGGGAATCCAACTCTAGATCCAGGTCTAAGAGCCCTCCCAAGTCTCCGGAAGAAGAAGGAGCTGTATCCTCCTAGGAACATGGTAATGTACCTCGGGATTAGCACATGTTGCATGTTACTTTATTATAGCACTTAGGTGGGGTGTTGGGTAGTTCTTAGAGTATTAATAGCCTGAACCAAGTGAATCCTAACGGGGCACATTAATAGCTTTTTTTTCTTGAGCAGTGCTTTTTGGTTATTGGTTTAGGGAAATTAATACCGAAGGGCTTTCTACGGAGAAATTTTTTTACAGAGAAAATGTTTTATTGAGAGATTAATGGCTTGGTTTTAATAAAATATTGTATGAGACACAACCTATGATGAAAATGACTATTTCTTACTGTATTTATCCAACATCTGCATTTTCCCCTTTAAAGCTGCGGTCTCCTGTTTGCTAAAAGAATATTGGCCAGTATTGCAGATTTTAACTGATTTGGCTGATCCTCCAGGGACCAGTTTCTGTGGGCGTGTATTGGAGCAGGTTTGTCTTTAAAATGTTAAAGATACACTATCCTTTTATAATGGAAGATCGGTTCAGTGGCCGTTGTACTGACTGGAGGTAATAACTGTTCTAGAAAAGTGGCAAATTCCTTGCAACGAGAAAACCACGGAAACTAGTTTTTCCTCAAGTCGACATCTTGAAGAGGCGTCTAAGGATACACTGGGTGGGGAAAGGATAGTGTGTCTTTAACCCTTCAAACTGTTTGGTCCTATTTTTAAAAGGAAAAGGCCTAAGCTAGCTCTGAAGTTAGATAATTGTAGCAAAATTAGTCACACTTTGTTTTGAATGCTAATTAGAGTTAAGTCTTTATGAAGTACTAGTTTTATAATTTCTATATAACTTCTAATAATTTATTGTTGAACAGGCTGGATTGAAGTTAATGGTGCTTGACCTACAGCCTGATGCTTATTCTTCTTTGTAACTAAATACTTTGACATAACCTTACATTTGGCCTCTGAAGTAAAGCAACACATGGGGGGAGGTGGAACACAATGGAAATTCCTAAAACTTAATTAAATTAGGCAAAGCCAGTTGACACACAACTAGAAGTATACCTGAAGTGATCCACACAACCCAAAGAGACAAGGTAGAAACCTGGCTGAACTTTTCTTTCTTCAAACCTAGATGCATCAGATAAATGAGAATCTACATAAAGGACGCCTTTGAGGGGGAAAAGATCGCTTGAGTCTTCAGTCCTTTGGAGAGACCCCTGGCACGAGCAACCAGCTGTTGAAAAGGTTATTTTGTAACATTTTGTCTAACTTTTTACTTGTTTAAGTTGCGCCTGAAGTGGCAGATTTTACATTTTATGTGCCATTTTGTTGCTGTTATTCAAATTTCTTGTAATTTAGTGAAGTGAACGACTACCGATTTCATTATTGGCTTGGATTTTTGAGGTAAAACTTCATTTTTGTTTATATAGTGCTGACTTTGAAATTAAACTGATGGTAACTTGCTGCCTCCAGTTTCATACTGAGGAAACATGCAGCCATTATATGCTGAGTAGCTAACTCTGTCAAAAAGTATTCTCAATTTTGTCTTCATTCCTTAAATAAAAATCTGCAAAACTTCAATTTGAAACTTAACTGTAAATGCTTTTTTTTAAACTTTGAATTCAAATAGTATCTTCAAATTCAAATTGGTAGAAATCTTTTCAGGTGACAGTTGATATTTGAAAGGATTGTTTTATCAGACTCAATTCTAATCTCTTCTCTTATGTATTTTTGTGCACTAGGCGCAGTTGTGTAGCAGTTGAGTAATGCTGGTTAGCTGTTAAGGTGGCGTGTTGCAGTGCAGAGTGCTTGGCTGTTTCCTGTTTTCTCCTGATTGCTCCTGTGTAACGATGCCTTGTCGTGCAGAAACAAATGGCTGTCCAGTTAATTAAAATGCCTGACAACTGCACTTCCAGTCACCCGGGCCTTGCGTAAAAATAATGGAGCATACAGTGAGCACATCTAGCTGATGATATACACACCTTATTTTTTCCAGAATGGTAAAACTTACCAACCTACATATATGAACTTACATATGAGAAATGTAATGTTAAGAAAAGAAATGGTTCATTCCTTTGTAAGTACTGATTGGTGTATCTTTTGCTTAAGACATTCTGTACTATACCCACTGTCTCTGTAGTTAATATTAAACATTTTTCTGTGTTAACTTTTCTCAACTTAATGTCTGAGTCAGCTTATTTTTAGCTTGAAAAGATTTCTGCAATTATACTGTCAATGTTTAACTTCTATATAGTAACTGAATGAATTCTACTGCTTATAAATTTTATCCACTGGGGTTGCTTTTAAATTACTGTGGGCAAACTTAACTAGTATTGTGACTAACCCAAATGTTGTATGGCAAGTATTGCACACCAGACTGTAAACACAGAATCAGACAGGTCTGTTGGACATCATTACAGAAGATACACACTGAGCAGTACTAATTGCATTTGCTGTGTGCTTGCCCTGACTCAACAGGCTGCTGCTTGATGGTAGCTAATCTTACAGTGATGACTTTTTTTTTTTCTTGATTTGGATGGCAAATGAATTGTAACTTACACCATCATGTGTCAAGGGTTATTGTAATGCTTTGTTATGCATGTATGTAAAATGGGAATGGAAACATCTGAATACTTGCAATCTGGCTTGATTGAGGATTAAAAGTACTTTTTTACAAACTTGAGGAGTTTGTATGTTCCAGGACTGCATGACTAGTGGCAGTCTACGCAGATTCATTTAAAAACAAAGGGGCTGGCTTTTGTATATCAATCTTTGGGAAAGAGCTTCAGTCCTGGGAAACAGATCTTTTGGGGATACTTTTTTATCTTGAAAGAGTGCAGTTAACTTTTCTTTATAGCTGAAGTTGTGAATTTAAGTTGTGGGTTTTCAGGTTGTTAAGCTATGTTGTGTAGTGGCTTACATAATGGAATTGAGTCTTTGAACTATTACATGGTCTTTGGGGAGGAGCACAAATTTCTCAAAAGCCATAGCTGAACAATTGAACAGCTTTATTTTTACAGTGCATGTTTTAAGAATCATTGTTAAGGGGATCCGCTTCCCAAAAAGCACGCATGAGGTTTGCTGTAAACAGAACTGTTTTCTGCAGATCCATGCTACAGTGAACAGTTAAGTATCACCTTGTATTGGAACCAACAAGTGGAATAAACTTAAGTACCATCTGATGTTGCTAGCGAGATGATCATCATTTCAATTGTATGTCTTCCTGGTAGAGAAGAGCTGGCCAAGTGCTCTTTGTCTGCACTGAATGAATGTAAGGGAATGTGGATGTTCTTCAGTTTCCATTTGCAGAGCAAAGCTTCAATCGACCAGTCAGCACTGAGGGGAGGAAATACCAGTGTGTGAAAACGTAATCCCAGCTTATAACTCCTGCAGCAGTTGTAGAAGACTGTCACCAAGCTTAAATACAACAGTTCACAAAACTGAGTTTGTAGCAGTTTTCTAGTCAACAGTAAATTTGTGGTTCTTGGATTATTTTCTGGTCCAGCTGCCTTTTTTTTTTTGTCTGATACCCCTAGGAATTACTTGGCTAATACCAGCCTGATTCACAATCTGTGAGGAGCTTCTCTGGAATCAGTGCAGTGGTGCCTCTGAGAAGTTAACGCTCTTTACTGAGAGCTAAGACAGGGAGACAGGAATTAAGATTTGAGTCTTAAATATGCAAAAGAGTTTACCTTCGGACTTGATAAGTAGTCCAGAATTGGGCATGCGGATTCTTCTCCAGCAAGAAGTAAACTGTAGTTAAAATATCTTCAAAGTCTGTGTAGTTTGGGGAGATCAAGCAGTCTTGGTTAGTCTGGATTCTAGGTATAATTACATATTGCCTGGTTATATGAAATGATAATTAAAAATCAATACCATAAGACTAACTGCACCTGTATGAGAGGCCCAAGAAGCATGGCCTTAAGCAGTTAATCTACTCTGTTTTCTATTCACCCCCCTCCAGTGGTATTTATGACAGCTTAACGCTAGAATTACCCCAAGAATAACAAGTTCAGTATCACCATAAAGGCTGTCACCTGATCTCTTGACAGTGTTCCCAGTACTGCTTGTACATGAAGTCCTTGCAGTTTGTCACAAATCAAAGATACCCGAAAGTGTTGACATACCTTTTGGGTCAAAAAAGACATCTGATCCTAAAATAATGTCTACAGGAGCAAGAGAGAGCAGTGCTGGAGACACCCGCCCCCAAGTGAGCCCCACAACAGGTACATGGGGCAGGTCGTTCATCAGGCAGCTTCTCCGACAGTTCTGCAGGCATTGGGGCAGCTCCTCGCTGTCCGACAGGGTCACTTCAGCACCGCACTTGGCAGCCACCACGCCGGGGAGACTCACGCCTGCACCGATCTGCAACCACAACGAGCCCAGGGAGGCAGCCGGGGGATGCCGCCCCTGCAGCTAGAGAAGGGGCTGTCACGAGGGGCCTGCCAGCGGTACCTCCAGCACTCGCTTGCCGGGCAGGCTCCTCCGGTGCACCCAGAGGTACTGGGCCAGGACCACGGCGCAGGGCCACACGTACATGCCGTACTGCGAGTCCAGCACCTGAAACACACCGGGCGCGGCGCTGGGAAGGCGGGCCCCGCCCCGCCGCCGAGACGGTCGCACCGACGTCCCTGTGTTGCGCCCCCGCCCCCCCCCGGCGAGGTACCTCGGGGATGCGCAGCACCAGCGCTGCCGGCCCCTCCACGAAGCGGTACCGCCGCACGCCGCCCCGCCGCCGCTCCCCCATGGCCGCGCCGCGCCGCCGCCCAATCGCGGGCGGCAACGTATTGCACCAGGCCGCGCGGACCAATCGGCACCTTCTCCCGGGCGTGGCGTCACGCTGAGCGCCGCCGCGGGCGCTGATGGCGGCGAGTCGGGCGCTCAGCGCGC
>VYZW01009798.1:22382-41790 GCA_013401315.1 Balaeniceps rex
GGCCGGGGCTGGGCCGGGCGCGGAGCGGGGCCTGGGGCACGCTGGGGGCAGCGGCGGCGGCGGATGGTGACGGCCCCCAGCGCTGCCGCTAACACCGCCGCCATGAATCATAAGAGCAAAAAGCGGATCCGCGAGGCGAAGCGCAGCGCCCGGCCCGAGCTGAAGGACTCGCTGGACTGGACCCGCCACAACTACTGCGAGACCTTCCCGCTCAGCCCCGCCGCCTGCAAGGTGCGCCCCGGCCGCGCCGACCCCGCCTCGCCTGAGGGGAACGGGAAGGCCATGAGGGGAAGGGGGGCACGGGACTGAGGGGGTCCTGAGGGGACTGGGGAGGCCTGAGGGGAACCGGGGGCGGGGGGAGGTCTGCTGGGAACGGGGAAAGGGCCCTTTCATGAGGCCGGGGTTGTCTCAGACCTGGCGGGGCTCCCTGGGGGTGCCGGGACGGGGAGGTCAGGCAGCACCCGCGATTTTTCCTCCCTCCACGTGGCGAGGGGTGTGGGGAGGTCAGGGCCCCGTCGGGGTGGGATGGGCACTCTCGGTGCCGGAGCGCCCACGTAATTCCCAGGCGCCTTCCACGGGGTCCCGGAGGTGGCGAGGCGGGTGGAAGGCAGCAGGGGATGTGTCAGCCGAAAGGGCAGGGGTGGCCTCTCTGCCTGGGGAGTTTCCTCAGTGGGGAGGGGTGCCAAGCGGCTTTGGCTTGCTGGTGTTACTGATGGGCGCAAGGAGCGGGGCATGAGAAGTAGGACTGCGGCCTCGGGGAGCTTAAAATAACACGTAGGCAGCTTGATACCCTCGTGGTGTGTGAAACAAAGTATGAGTGTGAAGCTCCTCCACACCGACTTAGAAAGCGCGGTTCTAGGATGTTAGTCTGTCCTAATATCTGTTCTGTATTCCTCTCTTGGTTTCACAGGATAATGTGGAGAGGGCAGATGCACTCCAGTTAACAGTGGACGAATTTGTTGAGCGTTATGAAAAACCTTACAAGCCTGTAGTCTTGCTGAATGCTCAGGTGGGCTGGTCTGCCCAAGAGAAGTGGACTCTGGAACGACTGAAACGCAAGTATAGGAACCAGAAGTTCAAATGTGGGGAGGACAATGACGGTTATTCTGTGAAGATGAAGATGAAATACTACATAGAGTATATGGAAACCACACGTGATGACAGTCCGCTCTACATCTTTGACAGCAGTTATGGAGAGCATCCTAAACGCAGGAAACTCCTGGAGGACTACAAAGTACCCAAATTCTTCACTGATGATCTGTTTCAGTATGCAGGGGAGAAACGAAGGCCGCCTTACAGGTATAGTACAGTGACAGCAAGATAAAAGTAGGTATTTTCCATCTCATTAGCTATTCCTAAATAGGTCTGATTGTATAAAACAAAGTGATAGCTTTACATCTGCTATTTTGGAATGAGCATACATCTGTAACCCAGAGGGAGGGAAGGGCAGATTTGTG
The DNA here is from genome assembly GCA_013401315.1 of Balaeniceps rex. Lineage (NCBI taxonomy): Eukaryota > Metazoa > Chordata > Aves > Pelecaniformes > Balaenicipitidae > Balaeniceps > Balaeniceps rex. The sequence goes on from VYZW01009798.1 coordinate 23,840, forward strand.
TATCACAGTTTCTGGTTCTGCCACCGGTGTTCCTACAAGTTTGTGGCTTTTTTTCTTTTTTTTTAAAGTCAGTTTACCTCACTTCTTAGATTAAAAAAAAAATTACATAGTTACTGAAAGTTATGAAGATTAATTTCTTGCTATGTGTGCCTTCTGGCTTTCAAATTTTAAGTAGACTAGCTCCTGGGTTTTGCACCAGTGGTTTATGTACATAGTGGGATTTTGTTTAATTACGAGTCAGTCCTTTTAAGGTAAAGTTCTTACGCTAGATTAGTATGAAGTGTGGAGACTAGTTCTTAGCTCCCCTTTAGATGATTTTGAGAGAGAACAGTATTTCACATCTATGTAGTCTTTTCAACTGTTCTTTTGCATCTGATTGAAAAAGGATTGAAATGACACTTCATTCCTGAAATCAAATGCAACAACCTTGTATTTGGGCTGTTAGATACAAAAGGGATTTCTATCTATGTTAATATAATGCTTCATAGCAGTATGAGCATAAGCCGAACACTCCCAAGTAATTAAAGTCTTTACAACCACATTATAATTGTTAGAGAATGCCTTGTCCTTTGAGTGACATGAGGCTGTGATGTGGGTCTGTAATTGTTTCTTTTTTTTTTAAATAAAGTAGAACAAGGAATGAATAATGGTACTCTTCTCTTCTCTTTGCAATCTTTCACCTGTCTATAGTCCAGTTGTGCTTTTGCAGGAATGAAGCACGAAGATAATTCTATTTAAGATCACTGAAGTAGGTGTTTTTACAGTGTTGTAACAGACCCTTTTTATAATTCACTTCTAAAAAGAACATACAATGCTGTGATCGAATGCAAAAGCACACCAGGTGTAGTCTCTATTAGAAACAGAATACACTTACAGAGCTGTGAATCATTTATCCAAGTTATAGGTGAACTAGATAATCTGGTTGTGACTCACTTATATAGATGTCTCTCTCTCCCACACCCTCCCCACCTACAGGCACATGCTGAGCTCCTTGCTTGTGATCTTGGTGTTCACAATTCTTGTACTTTGTTCTGGAAAATGTGGTTTTGTTTGAGGCTGTTACCATTTTTTGAGAGATGAGTGATGCAAGAGAGCACACTGATGCCTCCTGGAGTTAGGGGTTTCATCTAGGTACAAAAACGGATGAAGAGTATCTAGCAGTTTAAGAGCATAATTGAAAGTCCAAGAAAGTGGTGCTTTCTAATCATATGATCAGGATAGGCACTGTACAGATTGACCTCTAGATTTGGAGGTGTGTGATAGTGTATAGATCAAAGTAAAAACTCATGCTGTTTAGAGCGTCTTTATTGGAGTTCCTCTTTAAAACAAAGGCAGTAATTTTTGGAAGCCATTTACTGAAGCAGCTATTTTAGTTTGGGGGAGGTGGGGTTTGGGTTTTTTGCTTTTAAATTGAAGTTGCAGGATGTGAAGATTTTAACGGTAAATTTGATGTCTTGTGGCAAACTGGGTTATGTTCATTGTAAATTAAATGCCTGGAGGAAGATGCTGGTAAATGATAGTGTTGCTAAATAAGGATTTTTAAATCTTCACGTATGTAGATTCAGGTTATAGCAGAAAACAGTGCATCTGTCTGTGTACCAGACAGATCTTTATGTGTTTAATTTGTTCTGACTTCTTAGTAAAAGCTTTGACTGTTCTGCTTATGGTTTAATTAGCTTTCCAAGGCTAATATGAATCTAAAGAGTGAATTAACAATAGAAGTGACAAACACCTGCCTATTTACGTTTTTATGGCTCCTTTGTGAAGTAGGAAGAGCACAGCTTGATAACCAAACTTACAGTCTTACAATTGGTGATACTTGGAAACCAGCTTAATTTACACCTGCATTGGAAAGGGGAGGTGGAGAGCTTGCTGACTTCTGATATTTTCTGAACTCCTCCTGCTGGGTATCACCTGCCTGTCAGCGACATGATGGAGGGGTCTTGCTGGTGCTTTAGTTTCTACCCCCTCTGCTGCCCAGTAAACAATTGTTGTAATTTTTTCTCCTCTTGATGCCTGATATTGTCACCTCACTTACACTGCTTTATCTGGTATGGTAGATCTTACTGTTCTTTTACAGGGGAAATGAGCAATTGAAGGTGGTGTTGCTGTTAAACATGTGTAGCAGATGAAGTTCTCCATAGGGAGAAATAAACCTTGCAAATGGGGAATGAGAATATACACACCAAATCCTGAACAGTCACTGGAGAATAAGCTCAAACTAGTTAAATGTTAGAATGAAAAGCCTGTTGTAAATGAACAGAAGGCATAGAGGGAGGCCAGGGTTGCATAACTTTGCTCTGTTCCTTATGTATATCGCCTTTTGTTTGTTTGTCATTGTTCTGCAGTTCTGGATCCATTTGAGTAGTGAATTTTAGAAAAACGTAGGATTAGGAGAGTCCCCCTGCATAGTAAGAATCATAATGCAGGCTGTTATGACTTAATCACATTCATAAACCTTGAAATAAATGTGTATTTTATTGAAGAACTAAAAAAAAAAGCTATCTTCACTTTCGTGTCCCAGAGTCATTCCTGTCCCAATTCATGTTGGTTTTTAAGTTAAACCCGAGTCGTATCTTTTGCTGTAGTGTGAGCCTAACAGTCTCAAGAAGATAAATTAAGGAACTGTAACTACCTTGATTTCTAACTGTATGTGAAATTGACAGCTGTAATTTTCTGTGTAATATGAAGAAAAGAGAAGTTAGCTACTTGCTGGCTGTATGACTAAACAATTTTTTCTTCCCATGCAGATGGTTTGTGATGGGCCCACCTCGTTCTGGAACAGGAATTCACATCGATCCCTTGGGAACTAGTGCGTGGAATGCCTTAGTCCAGGGACATAAGCGTTGGTGCCTGTTCCCTACCAGCACTCCCAGAGAGCTGATCAAAGTGACGCGAGAAGAGGGAGGGAACCAGCAGGATGAGGCTATCACTTGGTTCAATGTCATCTATCCTAGGACGCAGCTCCCCACCTGGCCCGCTGAATTCAAACCCCTGGAAATCTTGCAGAAACCAGGAGAGACAGTCTTTGTGCCAGGTATGTACGAATCTCTCCAGTAAGGAATTCTGGGAGAGAAAAGCATATTTTTAATGTTTGTGTGTAGTAGAGACAAAGAGAATATTTTAGCTTTCTTATATGGGCCATCTCTTACAAAAGAAACTATCCTGAGCTGTTTCAAAAGGGATATATATTGCGAGGCACTCTTTGAGACTATTCAGTTATTTTCTGGATGTCCTGAAACATATATGGCCTGTAGCATTGGATTGCATGTGGTACAGATGACAAACAAATTGCACCTCAGTTGCAGCATCACAGGAACGTGATCCTGAACTAAATTGCAGTAATAGGAAACCATCAAGGCATAAAATAATAGAGGTATTTGAGTACTAGTAACTTCTTAAACAAAAATGTTTGAGTTTATATACACCGTAGCAAATTCATGACTGAATTTTGCAGCCTGGGTGGTCTGACTGCATATGAATTTTTCTTAGCTGTCGGAAAAGAACTACTTAAAGGCACTGACGTTTTCCACCCACCTCTCTGTGGTTATGCTTCGTCTTGCATTTGAAATCAAAAGCTAACGAAAGATCTGATAAGAATGCCATGGCTGCACGTTGCGTGCCTGTTATAACTGGGAGGTGAGGTGGCTAGTGGATAAAGTGGATGAGTTCAATGACAAATTCTAACCTCTAAATCTTGCATCATTTTTGTGCAGCATGGCCCATAGCTTCTATCCACATTGCTTGTCTCTAACATACAGCTGACTTCATGTTTGAAGAGTGCCTTGTGATTGTCTTGGCACTTATTAGTGACTCCTCAGTGTACCTTCTGTTAAGATTTTGTAGCTGTCGGGTTCCATTAAACTGTTTCCTTAGTCTTTTTATGAGGTTATAAGTGGGTTGTAAGAACACCACTGTCTATTTTTATCCTGTGTGGGGAAACAATTTTGCATCTATTTTTAAATGAAAGGTTAGTCTGTAGTCATAAGAACCTTACTAAATCAGCATGGAAAGTGCTCTCCAGCTTAACAGAGAGGGTCTCTGTGTGGTCTGGGTTACAATGGCTCTTGCTATTAAATAAGCCATCAGTAGCCAGTGCGTTGCTGTCAAGTCAGATCTTCAGTACTGTTCGTGAGCTGGATAATTTGGTCAGAGCGTTGAGCAGCCTTCTGTGACAAGAATCTGTAAAGCACTGGAGTAAATGCTGAAATAAGACTGAGGAAAGATGATGTAGTGGCAAACTCACCTGGGTTTGGGAGATAAGGTCCAATTTCCACCTGTACTATGGAAAAAGTGTTCACGGCTGTTCTTGAACTTGCTTTCTGCTATGTAGCCAGAAGTGGTCATTGGTGTTGTATTTATAGGTGGCTGGTGGCATGTAGTTCTCAATCTTGACACGACTATTGCCATCACACAAAACTTTGCCAGCTGTACCAACTTCCCTGTGGTGTGGCACAAAACAGTAAGAGGGAGACCCAAATTGTCACGGAAATGGTACAGGTAAGAAGTTTAGTAGCTTGCTTTTCGTATTCTCTGTTTAAAACAAAACCCAAAATACCCTGTTCATTTACATGCAGTGTTACTGTTGAAAGGCTAACCCTGAAATTTCAACTGTATTTAGGATCCTAAAGCAGGAACATCCTGACTTGGCAGCCTTGGCTGATTCAGTTGACCTGCAGGAATCTACTGGTATTGCTTCCGATAGTTCTAGCGATTCTTCCAGTTCCTCGAGCTCCAGCTCCTCAGACTCTGATTCGGAGGTAATGCTTTTTGCTACAGTAGGTGATCCATATCCTGCAATTATATTGGTTTTTCCATACCTGATCATGTGTCCTCATCCTAATATTCTAAAGCAACTAAACAAATCTACATGGTGGGGGAGCCTGTGGTTTTAGCAGGTTCTGTTTGCTGAAGCCTCTCTTTGTACTGGTAGATGAATTCGGTTTGTTTGATCTATGTTTAGATTATATGTAAATCTGTCACTCATTTAGCTAAGCAGTGCTTGTGTAAAATGACTGCAAAATGAATGTTTTAAAAATGGAGAGGGGGAACAAGATCCAAAACAGAGACTGTCAGTTATGATAGGGGACTTTTCTAGGCACCCGAGTGCTTCAGAAGGCACTGAGTCTGCTCTCAGAAAATTAGGTCCTCCTAGGAGCCAAAATGAATGCATCAATTGTCTTGCCCCAAGCCAGGTTAGTGATGAAATCTAAGAGCATACCTGTTCTGTTTTTTAAAGCTTAATTTAAAATTTATTTCATGTGTCTAATCTAAAATAGCATGTTCTTTGAACATTGATTATTCAGGGTTGCTGCGGTACCTCTTATGGTACAGTTTACTAGGTTTCTCTGAATTCTGGTTTCCTCTCTTCATACTTCAGTGTGACTCTGGCTCTGAGACAGAGGGAATGATGCACCGGAGGAAAAAGAGGAGAACATGCAGCATGATGGGTAACGGTGATACAACTTCCCAGGACGACTGTGTGAGCAAAGAGCGCAGCTCCTCCAGGTGACCCGATGGCAACTGTTGTTTTAAACAAGCAAAAGACAATACAAGGCAGAGCTGGCAGACTTAAGATAGGGTGATTCATCAGGACAGAGGGGTCCCTTACAGAATGTAAACCAGTTGGCCAGTGGTGATATCTTCCCTCCATGAATTATTTTAATGGCTCCAAACTGAAAACTAAGATTTTTGATATTTTTTAAAAATGAGGGGTTTTTTTTACTTTATTAAATAAACAGTTTTATTACTTTTCCTAGTTGTCCCTTAATAGAGAAAGTTGGTTTTTTTAATGGGAGAGGTGGGATATTTTAACTATGCTCTTCAGAGAGCACAAATGAATAGTAAACAGTTAAAGATGAGGAATGATCAGGCAAGACTCAGGTTTCGATGCCTTGTCCAAATGAAAAACCTTCAAGTAGTTGTACAGTTTCTCTTATTTTTGCCTGGATTACTTCCATTTGGCCCACTGTTTTATCAATTAAAGGCAAAATTCATCCCAAATTCCAAATGTCTGTGTTTACCTATTCAAAAAGAAAAAAGAGCAAGTTTCTAGCCAGTCTGGAGGGAGGGAACATTAATATTGTAGAACCAATAATTGATACTACTTAGGGTAAAGTTGCTGAGGAAGGAAGTTCTCTGGACTTGCCAGGATAAAAACAGTGAAACACTGGGAATCTGGGAGTATACTGCAGGGAGGAACTTAGAAATTCTTAGCTAAATGAAGCATTTTTCTCACATAGTAGAGGCTTGCCAAAATTCTTAAGCAAACTCCTTGCAGTTTGGTTAGCCGATGCTGCTGTATTAGCTGCCTGCCTGCATTAGGGTGCCGTCTAGTTACTGAGCTGTTGGATACTCCAGGTTTGGCATGGATGCAAGTGCTGTGGTGACTTACTGTGTGGCCTGCTAAAGAAGGTGTGCAGTAGTAATTTACCTGAGGAAGTCCAGATTCCCCTTATGCCTGAACACCATGCCTGGTGTAGGATATTGCCTAAAGACCTGTTTGCTCCTGTACATGTTGCCAGTTATCTTGCTGTGATATTTTGCTCTCTTGTTTTCAGGAGTTGCTCATAACTGAATACGATTGATTTACAAGTACAGAGCATCATTAAACAGTTGGGAGAGAACTGTACTGACTGCTTATTTTGCCCTGGAGGTTTTAACAATTTGTTTGTTATGACATTGCCAAATCTCATGTTAGCAGTCAGTGTGGCTTCAGGCAGGGAATGAGCAGCAGGAGATAACAAACCTTAATGCAGACCCTGTTTTTAAAAAAAAAAAAACAAACCTGTAAAAATGCAGCGCACACATGCAGATCTGTTCTTCTGAAAATCCCATGCATTTTTAAGTTGTTTGCACTTCAAATTTTGAAATTAAAACCTTAAATATTAAAAATTAACACATTGCCTAGAACACTGGCTTGCCAGGTTTCACTGTTCTTCCTCCTGTATGTTGATTGTTTCACTCTGTGAGGATGGGTGGGCTTTCTGCTCCAGCTGTGTGATGGATTAGTTGATAAAACAGTTCCAAACATAAAATATTACCTAGCTTGTACAGTTCTGTAGGAAGAATAAGCATACAATTAACCTGCATGCTGCGATCTTTTGTCCTGATAAGAGGGGAAATGCTATAGTTGTTGACAGGCAGCTGTACTTTTTTTTGACAGGATTAGGGAATCTTGTGGAGGCCGCAGCTACCCCTGAGAGATAACAACACCCACCTAGAGGCAGCTGCCGATCGAAGCTCCGTTAGCAGCCAGCCAGCTCTGTTCTACCCCCTTCTGCTTCTATTTCTCACAGTCCTTAAGTTTTTGTCATTCTTCCTCGATCCAGACATCAGTCTTCATTATGTGCTGTCGAAGGTTGGCTCCTTAATAACTTCTAGGGGAATGCCCCAACTCTACATTATTGTGCAATGCTTTGTTCCCTCTGCGCCCCAAGTGAGTGCACTAATAACCCAGCTTTGGGTAAGGACATGCCAAGTATTTAATGGTTCACGTAACTGGCAAGGAAGACGACGGTCAGTTTTTAAAGAACTCTTTTTAAAACCAGCAGGTAAATGTAAAAACCTGCCTTGCTTTGACACTGTCATATGTTTACATGTTGTCCTGTACACTTGAGGAAAGGAACACCAGCCCTTTTGGCCTATCTGAACGTCCGGCGGATCTCGCACCAGAATTTCAGGAGGGGAAGGTGGTATGAATGCTCCAAACACTGAAGTGACTTCAGCGGAGGTGACCACCGACCTGAAGCATCTTTCGTGGTCTTAATCTACATGCATACATCTAAGGTGCAACACCTTAACCAGCAGCAGTCCATTTACTTTTGCTCTGTGTCCGTTATGATGACTGGTAACAAAGATGCACTAGCACCTTGCGATAGGAAGCTCGATGGAGCAGGAGAATCCTGGAGTTTATTGCACAGCAAAAACCAGGGGGGATAAGTCAGCGTTTGCCAGTAATTACAATCCTTTAGGTGCAGGCGTGATGTTTAGCACTAGGCAACAACTGACAGAGTTTGACTCTGATATCGTAACAACAGTTGCTGGGCTTTAAATCCCAAGCGGTGATAGGGCCATGGGCTCGTTCAGGCCAGTGCAGCTCACATACCTAAATGGCTTTTCTTTGAGGTTATGGGTTCAGACGTTTCCAGAACTTGCGGTGCCAATTTTAAAGGACTGGGAGGGGGACATATTGTTGTTTTATGCTTTTTAAAAATGCAATGTGTTGCTTAAGTCTGTGTAGATGCGTTTGTATTATGCCGGGTAAAGCTCTCATCCCCAAGGGATCTGTTGGAGCTGCTGGTTGGTTTTTTTAGCAGGGGCTTGTGCTGGTAACGTCAGTGAAGGGGTCTGTCTGGCTGAAGGTGTGCTGCAAGGAAACGATCCCTCTTCTCTATCTGAACAGCATAGCCAGAAGCTAGCTGGGTTAGGGTGCTTCCTTGGGTGCTCTCCTGAGACCTAGGAGGTGGGTATTAGATCTCACTTCAGCCGTTCTTCTTTGGGAGAGGAAACTCAAAAGCAGAAGTGGTGTGTGTGTAGTAAACATGCAATAATGCCCAGGCATTGGTAGCAGAATTAAAAAGCAGATTGGCAGCCTTAACTCTGACTTTCTTGTACATGTTGGGTTTGATGGAACCCAGAACATTGCTTGTCTGGGTTTTCTGATCTTTTTTTTAGCATTGTCTCTTCTTCTTTAAACACTCTTTCCCTTCTTGGAGACCGGGCAATATCCTGTTGTACAAGGGAATCCTAAATACGTTTTTCAGGATCTCTGTTTCTGAATCTTCTGTGCCAGTCACTTTGTGCAGGAGCAGCATGGTGGTGGAAAAATGGAGAGGGAAGGCTTTTTGGTACTCTCCTTAGCTGTCCAGACTCCTGAATTTCCTGTGATAGCCAGGCATAAGTAAGCACACTTGCTCTTGCAGACTGCTGCAGATTCTTCCACAAGATTACTTCATTTAAAAAAGAACTTCTCAAACTCCTGGCATTTCTGGCCAAGGTTGCCTTTTTTCCTGCCTGGTTGAACAGCCTGGGAGCCTGCACAATCTGTATGTCTTCTCAGACAGAGCAGGCTGCAGCTGCTGCCTTCTGGAAGAATGTAGGGGCCTGTAGAGGTGAAGGCTCAGAAGTCTCAGCTCTGTCACTGCAAGAGGAGCCCTTAGAGAACTGTCCGCTGCCCTCTTTGGTGGCTTGACAGTTAATATGTCAGTAAGATGGCTTATGCTGTAGTTTGCAATTGCGTTTGGCGTGCACGGTTCGGTTTCGTGGTCTTAAGGTCTTGCATGTGCATGAAAGCCTGATTGCTGTGCCGGGAAAGCTACACCTCTACCACCAGAAGCACAGTGGGAAGATCCAGCATGCAGAGTGTTCTTCCATGCCTGTGAACTCTTCCACGGTGTGAAATAAAACAATTTCAGATTGAAGCCTGCGTTCATTTGACATCCCTCACAGAAGAGCAGTGTGTTTGAAACAGACTGCAGGCATCTTGACACCAGCAACGCTATACTGACTTTTCCAGAAGGCACTTTGTGATATGAAACAAAGGCGTATCTGTTTAGGCTACCTGGGAATCGGGACTCCTGGGATCTCTGGTTCTTCCGCTTACAGGCTCTTGCCTCAGCCGAATTGGTGAGCTTCTGTCTTTGCTTCAGTAGATGAGGAAAATACCTACCTCATAGGGATGTTGTGAGGCTGAAACGTAATTACTGTGTAAGATGCTTTGAAGTCGTCCTCTCACAAAAAGTGTTCCAGACATCCTAAGCAACCTGAGACTTCCTAACCTGGTGTTAGCTTTTTGTAGCGGAAAATGTTGGGGATGTTGTTCAGCACTCCTGGCCACGTGGTGTTCTGTGGCAGCCCTTCCAGAATTGCTGTGTGGTACATAAATTGTAGCAGAACAAGGCTTTTTGTTTTCACCAGAGTTTAACTGTTGGCATTTCATGGCCTGCTCTAAACAGGAGGTCCTGCTAGATCAGGATTTTTTTTTTTAAATAGGAATAGAATAAATTAACTCTCATCAGGGAGTCAGCTTCACTGGCCTTACAGGAAGGGGGGGAGCTGGTGCTTCCCAGGCCCTCGTTCCAGGCCGGGTGAATGAGGAATAAAACTAAAAACTATGCTCCCCTTGTGCCTAGCTCTGTGCTTGTGGGAGGCTGACTGGGGAGAGTAGGTTTCATGCTCTGATTTCTCCAGGCTTGTGCTTCTTGGGGCATCCAAGTCTCTTGTTCCGACCCCACTGCTTTTGTGTACTGTGAGCCCCTGGATGTAGCAGGCTGCTGTGATCCAGCACCCAGACCTGGTGGGCCCCTCATTTCCTTGAGCCCCAAAGCAGCAGCGCTGCTCTGCCTCAGTCCCTGCCGGCGCTTTGTCAGCCCGGCAATGCTTTGTGGGCTGCCTTGTTCCCCAGGGACAGGCTTAGAGAGCCGTGTGCTGGGTTTGGACTGTGGGCTTCCTGATTGTACTGTGCTTATTGGTGTCATTGTCCTGCCTGTCTGGCGAAAGGTAAAGGGATTGGTGAGCTCTGGCCGTGCTTTTGAGTCTGGTAACCAATACAGGCTTGTCTGCTATGACAGTTCAGGAGTAAATGAATAAATACCCCGTCAGAACTGTAGATGTGAACAACAGGCACGCCGATCTCAGCATCTGTTCTCTGCACAAGTGCTGTGGGAGCAGGTGACGCTGAGGAAGCACTGGCATACCTTCCTCCCCTTTCCAGCTTGGGTACGCTGGCTCCAGTTTTTCTTCTCAGTTACATTAAGCCTCTCCAAATGCTTAGAAGAAAGACAGCAACCTCTTTCATAACTAACTTACACCCTTTTCCTCCCTGAATCCCCAGCCATCGTGGGGCAGGAAGCAAGACTGTTGACTGAATCAAATCTGAAATGCCAGTGTGGGCTAATTGTCATGGGAGGTTTTTGGCATCCCCCTTGCAAAGGGGGGAAGGAAAGAGCGTACTGATTCGTTTGACAGTTACACTGTCAGCTCCAAGCCCTGCCGCTGCCGTTAGCTGCTTTTATCACCCCATCCAGCAGAGCTGGGATACTCTTAATTGTCTTGTTTGGATGATTGTGTTTTTGCTTTTTATTTTAAATAAAATCAATTATTTTGCATTATCTTGTCAGCTAGTCACTTTTTTTCATATCGTGATCTGAAAAAAAAACTATAGGGGTACACCTCTGTTTCCCAAAGTACTGCAGTATGCTAAATGGTGTTCAGGTAATAGCTGTGGGGGTGCTTTGGGGACTTTCTCTAGCTCTTTCTCACATGTGATTAGTACGTCCTTATAGTGGGGTGTGTTGCTGGGGCTGTGGTGGCTTTGGGAGAAGGTTTGTGTCAGTAGCTTTGTTACCAGACTGCAACGCATGCTTTTTCCCCTTCCCTGTCCTCCCCGGGCTGTATTTCAAGAAGCCTTGTGTTGCATCTCTCTTGCCACCTCATACTGGCGAGAGGGGGTTTCACCTTCCAGGTGTCGCATGCTGCTTTTAGCTTAGCTTCTAGCCAAGACGCACAGTGCAGAGTGTCGCTGTGAAAGGGCTGAACTCCAAGTTCCTGGGAGTTCAGCGAGAGAGCCGCCTCCAAGGGTGCTCCCGTGTGTCTGAAGCTGCCTCTTAACGAATTTGGCAGTGTAGTGCAACAAGGATTGGGAAAGTGGAAAAACTTGTATGTTTTGTTAGTGAGCTTTTGTTGAAACCAGTAACTGTAGGTAAATAAGCTGAAGCAGAGTGTGGGACAGCAGCCTGCAGGCTTTTGAAATATTTATATGAATGTATTGTAGAATGAAACACCTTGAAGAGTAAATGGTTTTGTGGAGATGGCAAGTTTGCCAATTTCTGCATAAACCTGTGTCCTTCCTTTCCCAAACACAGATGTAAACACTCTTCTTTATTACTGTCACTATAAAACCAATGTTTTTTTTGTCTCCTTTCCAATTGCTCTTCAGCAGATCTCTTCCCCGTGCCCCGTTCATATCCTCTGCTAGATGCTGTCTAGCTCGATGCAGCCGGGCAGTCACAATTAGCAAATGAGCCCCTGCTCTCCGTGTGGGCGCTCCAGGCACGTCGGTGCTTGGCATTTAAGAAGACCCAATTCCAGAAAATGGTATGAATTGCAGTGGCTGAAAGCAATGTAGAGCCATTGCAGAAATGCTTTCATAACATATCTCCTGCTTTTCATTCCCAAGAGAGGCGATTTTGCATGCTCCCAGCTTTAAGAGAATCCCATTGTTCTTCCTGATTTGCAGGTACTACTGGAACCTCTTTCAGTGCCTCTGTGGCCTTGCAATCTGGACTTGATTTATTTTTATTCCTCTGATTTATCTACCTATCTTCCTTTTTGTCACAATTGCAATCTAATCCCTCATTTCAACAAGGATGGCATACTGATGTTTTTTTAATCGCTACCGAGGAGCCAACAGGACAAGGTTACCTGAGTGGGAAAGTGGAGGTTGGATTGTCTATGCTGTACCTGTGATGATGTTCTTGCTCCTTTCCTCCAGCTTGATGTAAAAGCAAATAACTATTGCTATTTCTTCTGTGGCAGTTAGAAAGCAAGTCACAAAGAGAGCAGGGCTGCATTCCTACTTGTGTGTTAGCCACGGCACTAAGTAGCTATGTGTTTTAAGACTGGTTTGGGATTAAACTAATATGCTTCCAGAATCTCACCTTTTTTTCAAGGCTTGTAAAGACCCCTCTGTGGGACTGCACCTCCTCTGTTTCTGGAGAAGTGTAAATTGAGGCAGGTAGAGCTGATTGGAAACACGTTCAAAAGGAAATAATCATTCCATGTCCCTTGGGCTTTGAGAGCTGGTGGCTCCCACCTGTACGTGATGCCTCTAACAGTTGTGTGTCCTCTTGTTTAACAGAAGGAGAAGGACCTGAAACTGGGGGGCTGCTACTCCAGCGAGCACCTGGGCAGCCTGCCAGGAGGAGCAGCAGCTGGTCCAGCCATGTCCCAGCTGTACAAGCAGGGAAGGCGTACCAGGGCTGGAGGAGCATTTCAGGAGGATTGCTTTTCTGATGCAGCCCTGCCTTGTTTAGACCCAAGGCTGCATCTTTCCTCAGCTGTTCTGCTGCAGTTGGGACTGGACTGGCTGCCAGTATCCATGAGCTTTTGGTTCACTCGAAGGACTTTGAGCTTGTATCAGCTTGCCTTCAAGGGCAAGGCCAATTGTACAGCTGGTTCAAGACTTTGAAGCCCATCAACAACAACTCAGAGCCTGCCCCAGCTCAGGGATTAGACTGGAAAATTAGTTTTAACATGATGGAAGAAGAGCTGTACTGGGTGAGACCAGAGGCCTAGGTAGCAGAGGGGTTAGTAGTGGGAGCTCAGGGAGAAGGTATAGAAGCACTCACAAGAGAGCTCTTTGGTAGGATCGTCCCTTTCAGTGGGAGCAAGGAACGGCCATCCCCACCCTTGTGCTGGCTTGGACCTCTTGGTGAGCTGAACTCTTCTTGTGGTGTTTAGTCTTCTGCCACTTGTGAATTGAACCAGTTCTCTGAGCATCACTGCAGCATCAGGGCTAGTGCACAGCTGGGTGTGAAAAAGCAAATGAACAGCCAGCCGGATATGTTAGAGACCACCGAGCCTGTGTCAGCTGAAGAACAGGGCAAGTACAGTGACATTTCCTGGGATAGCTCTGGCATCAACATAGAGGATATTGCTGTTCTTGGCAAGGAAAAAGTGGTATTGGTGACTGGGAGCATGACTGGGGCTTGCAGAAATGATCTGAGTTTGGAGCAGTTATAAGACCAGTCTGTGCTCAAGCTGTATGCGAGGGGAAGTGGGTTTTCGGAGGACCTGGGAAGACAGAATCATCTGTCTGGAACAGGCACTGTCTGAAGTCACTAAGGTCTGTGCAAACCAGCAGCTGGTGCTTTCCCTGCTAGAAACCAGCATGTATCAGCTCACCTCACTTCACAGGATCTTGTAGACCCATGCTTGGGTTACAGCTGCGGTGGAGAGAGGGGTACTGAAACTCAGCTTGCTTCAGTCGACTTCCTTGCTTTGGGTGGGAGGGATGCATCCGTGTAAGCAGAGGACCTCGGGACATCTCCATCTTCATGTGCTGTGGGAGAGAGTAAGAACGTGCAACGTGGTAAATCAGGTCCTTTCCGTGCCTGCAGAAAGCTCTCCTGGCTGTTCAGCACGTTACACCCGGGAGACTGGAAGCATAGTGGCTGGGCTGCGGGGAGCCAACCGAGCTAAATCCCTCTTGCAGGCAGATCCGCAGCACAGCATTTTCCGTGGCGGGGGATGCTCCCCGGCGCAGTTGTCACCGCAACTCCCCTGAATCCCCCTTTGTTGGTAAAGCTCTTCAGCTGTTACCCAGCCCTTTGCTCCCCCCGCTGCGGCCTGGAGCTGACAGCCCTGTCAAAGCAGCCTTTGTGCGGGGCCGGGGCTCTCAGCGAGCCTTTCCCTGCCAGCCCCTTCCCTGCCCGCAGCCGTGCAGAGCTGCTCTCCTCCCAAGAGAGGGCAGCGTGCTCATTCAGCTTCCCCGCTCCGGGCTGCCCACGGTAAGGCTGGCACGCCCGGGCTTCAGCCTGACCCCGGGCTGGGGCGGGGATGCCGTACCCGAGGGGGGTTGCCCGCCCCGAGCCCCCCCTTGCCGGGGGGCAGGGCAGAGATCCCTGGCTGACCTGGCATGCGAATCCATCCCCGCCTGTCCCGGAGCGTGCGGCTGCGTGGCGGGAGCTGGAGGCATTAATCTTGCTGTTGGGTTGCAGTCTCCTCTCTTTAGTTTTGGAGAGACTCAGTGGCAGCCATCCTTTGGGAGTCCATTCCTGGCGGCTGTGACACCAGCCCAGCTCCAGGGAAGCACAAGAGTTACCACCGGCTTCCATGGGCCACCTGCTCTGCTGGACGTCAGGTTTTCCTGTGTACCTTGGCAGTTCAGAGAGGCAGCGGCATATTTTTATGAGTTGGTGGGAGAACCATGCAGATAACCTCTGTCCCTCCCAGTGGGAGCCTTGCTGCATCAGGGCCAGTTTACTCTGTCTAGTTGCCTCTGGAGAGCCACGAAGGGACAAGAGGATATCACACGGGACCCACCAGGCCTGGTTTCTGCTTGAGAGATCACCCCCATCAGATCAGATCATATTCTGCAGGAGAGTCTAGCTCTCACACTGGGTCTGGACATGGGGAGCTGAGCCCTGTTGCTGATTCTGCCACCCCGTTGCTGTATGAGGTTAGCTCAGTTAGAGCAGCTGTCCTTGCAGATGTGTCCTTGCTGCTCCTGGCTGTTGCTCTCAAGACCAGGAGTGTTGTTTTTCAGAGATGTCTGAGCCCTGCAGTTCTCACGACTCCTACGAGTGCAGTCGGTTCCAGCAATCCGATAGTGAATCACTGCAGGTCCAAAGGCAGAAGCCACTCATGGTCATCTCTGGCCATAGCTCCCGTTTGGTTCGCCCATCAGTGATCCTGACCTCAGAAGAAGGTGCGAGGGCCAGCGCCTCGTATTTTAAGGTGGTGATAAATCCTGCTTGGGAGGGTACTCGCTGAAGTGCTCCGTCTCTGCATCAGGTTAATGCAAGCCATATGCCACTGCATTCCTGCACAGGCAAATCCCCTCTAACAGACTTCCAACCAAGAGCCATGGAAAATGTACAGTGCCAGGGAAAAAGAGCAGGAGATGCCCTGGACGTTGGCAGTAATCAAGGGCACTGCGACAGCTGCAAACATGTGCATCAGTGTGTAAGGCCAAAACACCCCAAGTCACCCTACTAGCAGGCCACAGTGGCCAGTTTCTGGCAGTCTTGCCCAAAATTCCTCTTTGTCCCTAAAACTGACAGTCTGCGTGAGCACAGGAACAAAGACCCAGTCCTGTGAGTGTCCCCACCCTGGTTCTGTCTCTAGCTGTGAGCAATTTCCAGGGCTCAGGGGAAGTCTCTGAAAGCAAGTGACATATCGGATTCGGGACGATGCCTTCGTGGCTACTGCAGGTGGTCAGCTCAGCTCCGAGGTTACTTAAAAAACAGAAGAAATAAAACAAACCTGATTAACTGCTGATTCCCAAACTGCCTGTCCAAACACACAGCGATGTATCATATACCCCAGGCTGTGCCAGGCTCTAATCAATGATGAGAGCCGTAAACCCTTTGGCTGAGGCTCTTTGCTCCTTCTGCCCCTGGAAGGGTCTTCCAGAAGCTGCTTGAGAGAGAATTTCAGTCTCACCGTACTCCAGACCTATTTTTACCCCTTTGTATTGATCTGGTGGAGCAGTCCTGGCTGTCACATCCATTGTGCTTTCCCACTACTTCCATCTAGCCAAGTCAAACTTTTGGAAGCTGGTAGCTTCACCAAGCTAGAGTGGATTTGGACAGGAAGGGAGAAGAAGGGACCAAATATACATCAAAAAAGATGCTGAACCAAACAGCTCTGCGATGCTACCAATCTCTGGATGTTTTGGCTGAGCTCTAGAGCAGCTCTGATGATTGGGGCCCAGGAAATGCAAAGCTATGCAGGAGAAGGGAAGATAAGTACCATGGTTGGTTGTTACTAAGAATACAGTTATCCATACGCTAATGATTGCCTGCCTGATAGGATTACTAATAAAGACAAACTGCAGCGAGGATCATGGCTTCACTTCCTTCCTCCCACCCCAGGGATTTAATCCCATCTTTGTTCATGTTTTGTTTTTAGCCAGTCAATAAAAATCTCTGCTCCCGGAGATATCTCCAAAGCCTCCCTGGGGGAAACTTTGGGGGCGGATTCCCATGTCTGCCCCCCTCACACATAGCTGGGAGAAAGCTGTGTGCTGGTGTTACCCTGGCAGGAATAGCTTAGGCCTTCTAATTTCAGCCTGCTCTGTAAAAGGTTGGCTAATCTTCCCAGCAGTCTCAAGAGGCAGAAAATCCTTGGTGGCAGAGTCTGGAAGGACCTGACAACCCCTTGGCCAGTCTCCTTGCCAGCTTGTGATGGCTTTTGAACATGTCCTGTTCTTTGAGCCTCCTGTTTTTCAGATGCCCCAGCAGCAAGGTGCTCGGGGGGAGGCTCTCGCAGCCCAGCTACTTTCAGCACCCACTTTTACCTGGTGGATGTGACAGCAGTTTATGGCACAAACGTGCCACCAATATCACCCACATCTCCTGGGGAAGGTGGAGCGACGCTCTGAAGCTTGGCATAGATGTGCTGCCAGATGCTCCTCACTGAGGAGAGTCAGGCCAGCCTCCCCTTGCCCTGCCAGCACCTCCGCTGCCCAGCCGAGGGCTAACAGGGTGCAGATGCTCATTAAGCACCACATGGAGGCCAGCTGACACCCCAACTTGCACAGAGCTCCCTGCCCCCGGTGCTGAGCTCACCAAGCTGTGCGTGCCTGTCTGCTCACAGTGGGCATCCCAGGAGACAGAGACCTTTCCAAGTCAAACAGTTACACATGACGCAAGCGTGTGCAGAACGGTTTGGGAATGACTTTTTGGATATAGGGCAGTATCTAATGAAAGATTCTGCTGTCTGGAGCCGAACAGTCGCATCAGGCAGAGCCGGGCTGCTTGCAGGCAGCCTTCCTCGCCCGGTCCCCCTTGCCCAAATCCCGCCCGCGGCTGTGAGTGGGTGCGGGTGTGCGTCCCCGGCGGGCGGGGGGGATCGCTCTGGCTGCCGGCTCCGTGCGGGAGGTGGGTGCCGCGGCCGGGGAGCGGGGGGGCCGGGGCTGTGGGCAGGGCCCAGGCAGATGACGCCGGGTAAAGCCGGCTGAGAGCCTGCCCAGCCCCGCCGCAGGCCGAGCGGGCTGGCCGCGCACCCTCCGCGGCCGCGCAGTCAGGTCGGGCGGGCTCCGGCAGCAGGGCAGGATGGACGTGGCCGTGGACTTGTACCTGGCCGTCTCGCTGCTCTTCACCGTCCTGGCCCTCGTCCTCGCCTCCGTCTTCGTGAGGCTGCGGGGAGGCGCGGGAGAGCGGGCGGCGGAGCGGCCCCGGGAGCCGCCGGCGGCGGAGCCGGCCCGGGAGGGCGGCCCCGGGGGT
>VYZW01009824.1:4878-90793 GCA_013401315.1 Balaeniceps rex
TTTGGTTTTGCTTTTTTAAACAGTCACCCAGACTCCTAGGAGTAATTTCTAAAGCATAAAACCTAATCTGACTGTAGCCAAGCAGAGGAAAAGCTAGACCTGTCTCACTGTAAACAAACACTTTAGCTATACCACTGCACTTTAAAACATCCTTATCAAAACCCCTGTAGGACCAGAGCGTTCTTCAGAAGAGCTCTACCAACCTGAACATGCAGCCTTGATATCGTAAGTCCCTCAGTTAAGAGGGCTACGTTAAGTCACTAAAGCAAGAAGTTGTGCAGCCTACTTGTGCCTAAGCACAGGGTGGCTTATTTTGGGGAGTTGAGCTGTAAGGTAGGTTCTTTGCATATGTCCCCAGGTGCCATAAGGAGCACAGGTAGCCAGGAGGTTATGTGGACATCCAGTGGGTGCACTGATGCAGTTTCCAAGTTTTGTGATGCTTTATGTAGAGCAATCCTAGTTTTAATATGAGAAGTTCCCTATCTACTAGTGAGAGCTGCAGACTAGGAAATAGTATCCTGAGGACTATCGATAATAGTTCACTTGTGTGGTCTTGGCAAGTCACTTAATCATTTGCTACCTCAACTTCTGCCAGCCCCTGAAGACTATAGTACCTTTTTATTTCCTGCTGCTTCTTTCATTATTGTAAGAACCAGCAAGCCCCAGCAGAGATTAGGGGACTCTCTCTACCATTCGCTATAAGGCAAACAAAAAAGATGTGCAAAAATCAGCTGATGTTTGTATACTGACGAGTGCCTTGTTTGCAGTGCACCATATGGATGCAAAGTTTTCGTCTGGCATATTCCTACAAGCAGATGCCTGAAGGAGCAACTGCTCATCTGAAGTTTTTACTAGAGAAACCTCCCATTTCGTTTACGCCACAACCTCCTCCTCCTCTTTCTCCTCCTTCTCTAACATATGGAAATTAAATGTAGTTATGACTCAGGGGAATGTTTGTCCTTAAAATTGAAGAGCTTTCCCTGAATACACTTTCTGAGAGGAATTTTATTTGTCGCCTTTCTTACAAACCATTTGTATAGTTTGCGTGCTTCTATAGATTATATTTTATATGTCGGCAGAAAGCCATTTGCTTGTACTAATGTTATGGGCCACTGATTTTGGAGACAGGTTTGCCATCTCAGTTGGCTTCAAGACCAAATCAAGGCTTAGATATCAGCCTGAGTGGTTTGGTTCTTCCGCTTTCTGTCTGCAAGGAACTTTGCTTTTGCAAGTGCAACACAATGCTCAGTGAGGGTTACATGAATAACTAATTGTGAGGCAGGCATTAATATATATACACTATATATATAGTATATTAGCTGCTGTGTGGCAACAGCCATATGTTTGCATGTTCTTACCCTGTGGAAGATGCAAGGTAGCCTTAATGGGAGGTGAACTTCCTTCATTATTTGGGAAAGACTATGCACACAGCAGCTAGTGCAAGGAAAATGGGATGATGCAGTGCCTGTCCGAATTTGCCTGGCCCTAATTTGTTTGGGTTCCCCATGTCTTGTGATGTAGTTGTCATTAAGGAATAGATGTCTTACTCTGAAAGCTAGTAACTTGAACTCAAGTTTCCCATCTATCACAGATTTCTTATAGAACCTTAGGTCAGTCACTTCAGCTCTAACGTGATTATTAGAATATATCTTTATTTCAACAAAGCCTGGGGATGATAAATGCTTTCAGACCTTTGAGCAGTTGAATATCACTGCAGTGGGAGGCTCCACATGTGAACACGTCAGCTTGGGTTATAATTGTGTAAAAGTAGTTTGGAGGAAATAAAAGATAGATCAGCATATACCATATAGAACAGAGTGTATTTAGGGTTGCTGAGGAAATTCATTTACTGGGAGAAAAAGTACATGAGATTTCTTTTACTACTATCTACCTCCTTGGCCTCCAGATTAGTTTTTCCTCAGTATATTTTAATACAAGAAAATTATTTTGACATTAAAAAACAAATCTTTTTGCAGTGCTCCCCAAGGAGTTAGGCTTAGCTTTAAATGCCTCCTCCCTCCCATTCTATTTGCCATGCACACAGAGCACCTTTGTTTTCACTTTAATTTTTTTTTTCCTCCATTTTTTTTCCCCCCAGTTGTTTTGTTGACCACTTCCAGATATCACACAAACCATCAGCAATTCAGAAAACACAGGCTGAGAAACATAATTCTAGGGGCTACTGCAACATCAGAGGAATGTTTGGAGGGGAGAATATGGGAAAAGCTTCTCTTTCCTAGGAGAGACAAAGCCAACAGTCGGAATATTTTTAGCTAAGAAGGTTGTTTCTTCACCTGTACCTTCACCATCTTATCCAAACATCTCTGTCAGTATCCTCAAAGTCAAGTTTTCTGTCCATTCACTGGGCACCTCCTAGGCACCCAACAGAGCATGTTCTCTGCAATGAATCTTGAAGACACTAGCATTCAAGGAGCCTTCAACTCTGGGTGCTCCTGCCTGGGGCAACCAGAGTCCACTACTCAGATGCCTTCACTATGTCCTACAAAACATACCCCAGTGCTTCTGCATTTCCTTCCACCTCACTGTCAAGGCATTTTTTTCCCCCAAAAACTCGCTAGGCACACAAACCCATACATGGCTAGGACATGCTGGCCTGAAGTACCTTCACTGCAGCACATTCAAAGAACAATCTAGTGAAAAACCACAAGCACAACCAGAAAAAAAATTACTGGGACTTATGCTGCTAGGAAGTCTGTGCAGTTCAGAGGATGGGACCTTGGTACTTTTGAAGACAACTGTTTCTAGAAGAGAAAGTAATGTCACTGGGGCCCTGGATGAATAATTCCCACACAGAGTTAGCCTCAGCTGGATATGGCATATCTGTGTTCCCAATTCAAGCATGTTTGTGTTAAAGAGCAGATCAGCATCCTTGGATCCCTGTGCAAACAGTCTGGATACTATACAGCCTACTACAGTACAAATTTTTGTCACTGCTAAATCAGTAATTTGCACTGGCATTTAGCAAGAGAAAATGCCAGTAATGACAGTAACCCCAATTGGTACTGCCTTGGAGCAGAAGGTTGACACGTTTCGTACCCGACGCAGGAATATGCCAGGACCCTTCCAAAAAGTGTGAAGCATGTTGGCTTCTGATAGAAGTAGAACAACATTCTGCTCTCTATGTGGCAAGGGGCAGGCTCACACGCTTGCTTTAAAAAGACTGGAAGTTAGAAAATGTTTCATAATGGAATGTAGGAGACTCAGTGAGCTGGTTTAAAGAAAATGTTTTTCCTCTCAGACCATTTTAAACTCTCTCCCTATGTTTTTCCCATTGGCACTGAAGCACTCATCTGAAATAGCTCTCCCCTGCAGAAGCTTCTGTCCCAGAGAGTGATGTGGTTGAGAGAACATTTTCATGCAATATCCCAGTGGTACTTATTAGCCCTTAGATGTATACCTGATGCCCTTTCCTTATGGCAACAAAGTGGGTTGAGACATTAAGCCTGCCTGTGAGCATCAGGGTGCACTGAGCATTACGAATGCCTCCTTTCAAATACCAAGGTTATAGACAGAAAACTAGTCAGAAGTCACTACAAAGCAAGGAGCTAAGCAAAAAGCATCCCTACTTTTACTGTAAGTGTGAAGATTTACTAGTAACAAATACTATATACACACCCTGCTCCACACAGTTATTTAGTCAGGACAGCTTAAGCCAGGTGACATGATTAAATCTGCTGTGCAGGCCAAAGGACCTTCCCCCAGTATTACCGCCTGCATACATAGTGGCTTTGCAGCTATAGCTATGTCAGGGAAGATGTGCAGAAATTTTTCTCCTAATGGACAAAGCTGAGCAAGCACAACCTTAGAAGTACATTGAACCTAATTCATCTTCACATTGCAATGACAGCCAGCTCTGGGTTGAGCACGTCCTGCAAACAACTGTGCTAGCATTCCCAGAAGACAAGGAAATTACTCTGGAATAAGAAGGGACAGCGTTAACTTTGAGCATAAGGAATATTCTAGAATATTCTCTGTACAACTGCCCTGATTTTAAACCTAGTCTTTTATGATTTAGTTGAATTCCTTTCCAGGTATTTGCCCTTGCTCAAAGTACAGTTCCAAGAGCTCAAGCTGTATCTCTTCCATTTCCTGCATCAGGAATCCAGAAATAAAACACAAGCTTACAATATTGCCTGTGTGGTATCAAATGACTTGTCTACATGTGGAACTGTCAAAGTGAAGTTTTGCATCCTGGTTTATAAGCCACCACGATTGTATTCCATGTTTGGAGGGGCTTCGACGCCTTATGCAATTTTTCTTACAGGTTCTGCATCAAGATTTGCAGGGGTGGTTCAAGATAATGAGACAAAATTTTCTTTAGCTAGAGCTCGGGACTATGGAATTACACTTCATTATCACTTCAGATAATGTCACCAAGACTGTCAAGATCAGCACTGAAGTGTAGAGACTGAACTCAGTAAAAGAGTTCTTAGCTGAACCTGGTGAGAGACACTACTGTATCAGAAGCAAGGCAAAGTGACATTAATATTTCAGACTTTCTGACACCAACTTGCATCTTGTACATTTCTTCAGGTCTTCCCTTCTCTGGCGTAGGTCTGATTGAACCTATATACAGCATACCAAGTGTCTTATTGAGACAGGCTTTGTGTCTTTAGGGAATTAATGTACTGCTAAACTCAAAACAGCCAGCACATGATGTTTACATGCATGAGTTTTTGGCGGCTGCTGGATCAAAATATAGTACCAGCAGCTAACAGCTAGTTTCTAGATCACATAGTAGGATACACTGGCATGCAAGGGAAGTAGAATTATCAGATACTGAAAAAAAAAAAAAAACCTTTCTGATTTGTTGTGTATCCCATAGAAACAGCATAACATTTTTCTTGGAGAAGGGCCACTCACAAATGAGTCAAGCCAAAAGTCTAGAAAAACAACAAAAAACCCTACTGACTAGTTCGGGCCCAAATACTAAACCTTCAGTATGAAACATTTTCTACCTAGGAAGGTTTCTCAGTGCTTTCCATTGACTGCAGCCAGGCACCACCTCTGTTCTCATGGCATCAAATCATTCACATACCTTTCAAAAGCAGTTTTTCCTAGGATCTGCACGTTGCTTGGGTGGGACAAGCAAAAAAGGCCAGTCTGTGGTAAGGGTGAGCTTCATCTCTTCACCTGAGAGTCCCCTCGCATGCTTTCCCTCACTGACATTGCTCTCCTCAGCCCCCTCTTCAGTTCCTATCTTCAGTCCCCAGCTCCCCTATTGCTGGAGTTACCACTGACACCATAATGAGAGTCACATCAAGCTAGGCACAAGCAACGCAAAGACAGATAGGACACAACTGTTTACCCACTCCTGCATATTTCAGTTTCTCCTCATCATTTTCTGGTCTCCCTTTTCTCTGCCCTGGCTGGAAACCCCGCTTCTCTCACCCTCACCTCTCACTTTCTAATTCTGCGTTGCTCTGCTGGCCACTTCCCTGCTTTGTGTCGAGCGCAGAGGAGCAGATGGCCCAGCCCCCTTAGCCCCACAGTGGGGGACGGAAGAGAATTGCCTTGGTATGTTAGGGCTGCGTCTCTGATGCCGGGTGAAGCATAGGCCAAAACCCTAGATCTTTGCATTGCGGGTCCTAGGATGAAGCTACTTATTTCAGTGTGTTTTGCCACACGATGATCTCTGTTTTTCTCGAAACAAGGAACCCTATAGGGGAAAATGCTGTAACAAAGTGCTTTGAGCCTGCAGCAGATGCATAGCGCATGGAGACACACCTGATCTCCAGTCTAGGAAATAAACTGGACTCAAACAGTCTATCCACTGGGCTCTGGAGATGTCCAGAGTTTGTACCTAAGAGCAGACTAGCATCTAAACAGCGTGGGCAGGCAGCAAGCCTGCCAGGCCTATGCTCCGTCAATAGTGCAGACACAGCGTGGGATGGGACAGCGGAGCACTTGAAATCACGGGCAATGATCCTGACTCATGGGGCAGGAGCTTAGCGAACTCCAGTCTTTTCAGGGTTGCGGGCTGGATGAAAGTTGTGAGAACTTTTTCAGGCTGGGGTGTCAAGCAAGGAAGCATTCAAACTTTCCTGCTCTGGAGGTTCCCATTGTGACAGGCTTGATGGCGTTCAGTGTTCATTTTTGTTCCTACTACATTCATCATTCAGTGGTGCCCATGGCAGCAGCTTGAGACCCACACGGCTCACGTGCTGCCAAGGGTAGGACTGAGAAGGGGAAGGAGGATGCTGCAGGACAAAAGACATCCTCTCCCTGATCTTCCTACCAGTGTAGCTCCCATCATGGTGGTGTGCTGTGCTCCCCCTGCAAGCAGGGGGTGGTCCTGCACTCAGCCCTTGATGGACCTTATAGGACCCACCTGTAGGTAGGGTCAGGCCTATTTCCCACCAGCTGGGACAAACTAAGATTAAAAGAAAATAATCAAGGCAATGCAAAAAAGAGAAGCTGCTGAGGGCACAAGTGCTCATAAACACACACCACAATGAACTAGGATCATTGAAGAAAATCTCCTAGATCATCCCAAGGGTTGTTTGACAACAGTATGCAGAGATCAGCTCTTATTTGCATTAACCTAAGTTGTATGGCTAGAGCTGAATATAACTCAAAAGTTAGATCACATCAGAGTTTTCCCATGAAGTGGTGAGGGTGCGCTTTGATGTAGATTGGATTTTCAGCTTGCACTCCAAAGCATGTAGGAAAGGCATTGGGAAGCAACTGATAAAGGAGGATATTTGGAGCCTTGGGTATGGATAAAATAAGTTAGGAGCAAAGCTAGATAAATAAGAGAAAATGTCTGGCTTATGTGGTGGGAGGAGCCTTTGAAGTGGGAGTGCAAAGAGTCTCTGAAGGTCTGGCCCCATGCTGTTCAAACAGGCATTCACATCAGGCTGTTCTACCTTAATATATGAGGATGGGTACGAGTGCTTCCCATCAGGGGTTGGGGCGGGGGGAGGTCTGGCTGCCAGCCTCAATACATGGCCTTACAGGGCACTTGCACCTCTGAGTTGCCCTTCTTCCATCACCAGATAAGAGGCATCTGCTGAATCTAACATTTCTGGCCTGAATATAGGTATGGTCTGCATATGGGGAGGTGGTCCATGTATAGTCCTATTACAAAAACACCACTTTCTTCGTAAAAGCCATTTTTCAAGAGCGGGTTTCCATTAAGTTGAGTTGGAATAGATTCTTTTCCTTCAGTTAGACTAACTCCAGAAGAAGAAACACTTTTAGCCCAGGAGTTTATCATGAATGTCTAAATTAACAAAGAGCCCTTTATTCTCTAGAAGTGTTTCATGTTCACGTATGTTTTGTTCTCAAGGACAAGCAAATCTTTTAACATTTATTGCAAGTTTAAAACCCAAAACATTCAACCCCTGCAACACCACCTACTCCAGCTTCACACCAAAAAAAACACCCCTCCAAGAAATCAAAATCATTGTAGTAATAAAAGGAAAACCACAGCAGCTAAAGCACCTGGACTTGCTTAGTCATGTTCTTGAGCAGAGACTGCTAATTAAAAACAAAATTGATGATATGGTACTTTTATATCTTATCACATCAGAAGGATAGATGCATACACAACTGTTCACAGAAATGGGCTTGGAGCCTCACCAGCCACAGTTTAAGATTTATTAAAGTCACACTCCTACAAGATAAGATGGGTGATACAAGTAATCCAGTGTTAGTATTTGAAAGGGATAGGAGTGAATTGAAGCTTTAGACTAGATTTTCCATACATGAAGCATCTTATCCCAAGGCTCGTATATCACAGCTTTATGAAAAGCATTAGCAAGAAACTACAGTTCCAGGCTTAGAAATACAAGGTGATCCAAAGTCCTCTTTTAAACTCATCAATACCAGAAGTACCTTAGTTCCTCAAGTAGGCAACCAGTAGGCATTCACAGCCCTGCCCACTCCCATTTCAAGCTCCTGCACCCAGGAAACAACTCCCTAGCAGAAACCAACACCAGCACGTTTTGGAGCTCCACAAAAGATCGGTTATTTTCAGCGCACCCTGTTTCCAACTCCACGCAATTATAAAAGTTGACCATAAAGTGATTTTCTTATTTAAATAAATCATAGTTCATTTTTGCCTCTGTTTAAAGTTTTATGCAAGATGAAATGTTAAAACTGACAAGCTTGAGATGAAATATCAGAATATTCCTTGACCTTGTCATCGCCATTTGCTTTTTACTTTTTTGTGCAATGAAAATATTTTTTAAAAAAAATCAGCATATTCCCATGAAACTTGTTGATTTCCATGAATTGGCATTTTCCAGGAGAAAAAAAAAAAAAGCTGTTAGCTGGACATTTTTGAAGCAGGTCTCTACACAAGAAATGCAAAGCACAAAAATTGACCTAGCCAGTCCAGTTTGAAATCCCCAAAGGCTTCTCCTTGGCTCCTTTAACTCTGGCCAGAAGATAGAGCCTTCCCTGAATTCCCTCCTGCAAGATTATATAATGGAAAATAGTTCTGACTGCTTCTTTGGCTGCTTTACACTGTCATAACTATATATATGTATTACATTAATGGAATTGATGTAAATGAGAGGAGACATGAAAATGACTATTGCATATCCAGGCACAAAATCATTATTTGCTTCATGAAAGACACTGTAAAATAATTTTTGTTGTTACAGCAACAGGCACTGCAAGATTATACTTTTTTTAATACATATACACATATAAGTAGCTATATATATACACACACAAAAGTCATACTAACACATTTAAAAAGGAAACTGCAAATAAATCGGGTGGTTACAGCAAGCACAGTGTTTGAGAGTACGATAGATGAATACCCAGACAACAAGGAGTTTGAGTTCCCACAGAACATTGTATTTACTAGCCACATCCTTCTAGTGTAAAAAAACTCAGATGCTTGGATTTGCCATTTTTCAGAGCCACACCCCCAGGCAGTGACCGATTTCTGTGCAGAGTTCCTACCTTTGTAGCATGACTCCTTCCCAGCTTTCTGACCCTGCATCCCTATGATAGTAGTTGTGATGTACATCCATTTCCAGCCAAAAGAGAAGTCCACCCTTTTAGGGTTGAATCAGGGCCCAGACAAGTGCTACAAGGCAGGTCTCCTACCACTTTGGCAGAGCTCCACAGTCCTTACCCTGCCTCAGGCAGGTAGCTGCTTCCACTTCAGGCACACAACCAGATGCTTCTTTCATTGTCCTTACAAACCAAAAGTTTTGTCCCTTGTTGAGGAAGCAAAGTGGCAGTGGGATTTATTTAGCTCTCCCAAGGAGAAGTTAGAGAAGTGGAAGTGCTAGACAGGGGCTGCAGCTCCTCAGCAAGCTTGTAGTCCTCTAGGTTCTTTCATCATGCTTCCTACTTCATCTCCAGATACTGAATTACTTTAAGTTTTTTCCTAGGACCTGCACCACACTAAGTTCTGAGCAGTTTTTCTACTTACTGAAGAACATACCCTCCAAGCTTAGACTAACCTAAGCATCCAGGCCTTGCAATTTAAAGGGAGTGCTGCAATCAGCAGCAATCTCCGTCACCTGGTCCCCTGTTTCCCCTCAGCCACAGACGGCATTTTCCATCAGGGCTTTGTCACAGGCCACTCCCAACCATCCCTGGTGGAGAGGGTGATGGAGAAACAGCTGCCCTGGGGCCAGCTAGTGCAAGTGACAGGGCAGATACAGTGGCAGAGCTTTCAGCATGGGCTCTGCAAGCTCCTTGGCAACTCTCGTTACTTGGCAGGTTACTCTGGAGTGAAGCTGATGGAGAGAGAAGACACCATGCTATAAGCATGCATCACACTTCGCAATCCAAACCCATTGAAACAGATAGGAAGTAAATATGAGCATATCTGAGTATGGAACAATTTGGCAGAGACTGTTAGCAGTAGGGGTACTTCTGACATATGCAACAGTGGACTGTCTGGTTCCAGCTACTGAAATTGAGAATAATATACCTGAGTGGTCAGCCAAAGCCCAGAGAACATTCCTACATCCTGTGAAAAACAGCATGCCAAGTAGTTACCAAGGTGCTGAAATACGGTTTTAAAGCTGGGATTTAACTTCTCACTCTAGATGAGGAAAATTATTTATCTGAATGTATATTTTCAAAATTACAAGCGATGATCTACGAGTAAAAGCTGAATTTTGATGATTTACAGCTACATTTGATACTGGCCTTGCTAATGACGTGATGTTTTTGTCTGTGTAACCTATGAGTTATTCAGCAAAACTGCAATCTTTCAGCAGCTAATAGCTGAAGGAGAGTTTATCAGGGAGGGTTTATCAAATGGTGCCCTTCAACAGAGTAAAGAGGAATCCTTTCTGCGCAGAAACTGCAAGTTATCTCAGGACATGGGCACTATCAGCCTATTACGCAGTATTTCCAATAGGCTGCAGATTTGAGAAGTAGGTTATATATTGAAAACTTGCCAGTATTCTGCTTCAGTTTTTCATAGATCTTCATGGTTTCATCTGTCCTTTTTTTCATTTTTGCAGATAGACTTTATTGGCTTGCAGCGTATAGGTTAGATACTACTGCAGCACACATGAAAACAGATCTGCTTGAGAGACTTTATGCAGAGATGTCATATACGATACAGGCTATGGGTTTAAAAAAAAAGACAGAAAGGAATGAGAAGGAAAAAGAGAAATGGTGGAACATTTCCAAGATGAAGACGAAGTAGTCTTCCCATCACTACTTTGCCTTTGTTTTATTAGATTTGATATTCGGGCATACAGCCTTGTACAAAGGGTCAACAAATGGCCTCTGCAATGTTTATATCCTATATCATTACGCTAGGAATTGTGGTGAACTGAGGCCTTAAAATGCTCCACTACCTATAAGCAAATTTCACCTTTTGAAATGCCGAGGAAGGAGGTGGCTTATAAACCTCAGAGAGAGACTGTTTCTTCGAAACTAAAGAAATAAAAAGGAACTGTTTTGTAACTAACCTTATAAAATGATTCTCTTGTGTAAGAGATTTTGCTGTTAAAAAAGTATCTCAAACTGTTTCATATAACTTGGTCAGAAAGGAACACAAAAAATCTATTTCAATTGTATTTATCAAAAGTTTCAAAACATCCTAAAGTAGTTTGGAAGTCTTGCAAGAATTCTAATGAGCTTTGTGGGGCTCTTTGCTTCTGCTTGAACTTTAGGGGGAAAAAAAGGCACAGCAAAGTTTAAGCAGGGTTTACTGAGCCTGACATAGGTTTGGCTTGAGATGGGAATGTAGTTTTGTTTCATCTGTATCATCATGTTAATTTACACGTTTTACGAGCAACATTTGTCCCTTCTATATGTCCATTGTGCAGAATACCAGTTAGGTGTAGCATGGGTACATTTCCCTGTGGATTTTGTTCCTGTATTTTATTGGAGGGCATTTTGTAAATGTTAGCACATTTGACATAGCTTTACATGATTCCTTTATTACTGAGGAAGAAATAAACAACGTTTAGCAAAGCAGATGGTGCAGTCAGGTGTATATTCCTTTAAGAATAAATCACAGTATACCACAATGCGTTTGCTGCTACTGGTATTCAGAAGTGAGCTAAGAAGAGAGTCAAGAAACTTGTCATCTTCAGCCACTTAGAATAACTTAGAGATGTTTTTTACATAAATGTCATACCTTAGTATAAAGAGGTCATTGCTTCTCCATTATCTATTGAATATCTGTTTAAACAAACACTGTTATCCTTTAAAGCTTGTTTCAGCAGGACTAGGGACTGAAACCACCAAGCTAGCTTATAAGTGTAAATCTGATTTAAAACTCTGGAAATGTCAAAGCAAAATATATTGTGCTTGAGAAGAGTTCAGATCTCTCTTGCTAATTGCCATCTGAAGTTGGAAAGTAAATAATGACTGAGACTGGTATCGAAGCTTTGATTCATAGAAATCTAAATTGAACATAGAAACCCCATTTCAGCAGTTCCACACCTGT
Organism: Balaeniceps rex; assembly: GCA_013401315.1. NCBI lineage: Eukaryota > Metazoa > Chordata > Aves > Pelecaniformes > Balaenicipitidae > Balaeniceps > Balaeniceps rex. The sequence goes on from VYZW01009824.1 coordinate 16,787, forward strand.
AATTGAGTAAAAACAAATCCAGCTGAAGCTGCCGGAAGAACAGAAAATAATAATAAAACTAAATTTGATCAGAACAACAAGGCTAAGAACTCTTTTATCACGCAAAACAAGTAACATTATGTGACCTTGTTAAAAGAGCGATCAAGAACTTTTATCATTTCCCAGCTTTAAAAAAAAAAGTGGTTTTTGGACAGCTGATGGATTTGGCTCAGAAAATGTGTGCTAAAGAGATGAGAGGATTCTGGATGTTAAAAATTCTAAGTTTAGTGAAGGAATGAAACCTCAGTTACATGCTCAAATTCCTTTATTAGCAGCAGGAGCCTGTATTAAAGAATGATATTTGGAAGTAACTAGAAAGTATCAAGAGCATCTGTGCACGGAGTAGTCCTGGGAAAAAAGCATAGTCCTTTGGAAACAAAGATACAGTAGAAGTCTCTGATCCTAGCCAACTTGCATTTCGCGAGTAGGAAGGGACCAGACAAATGCATAATATTAGATAGTGGTTTGAATTCCACAGGTTGTTGAATGAATCTTTCCTAAGCAGGGATGCGTTAATACTAGAGATGGTGCTAAACGACTGGACTTGGGTTGCTTAGAATGGTAATTCGTGGATTTATGTGGAATTTGGAATTGCTATTGCTCAAAAAAAAAGTGAAAGAGAATGGTACGCAATTAAAAAAACACAGAACTTATCTAGTAGAATCATAGTGTGGAAGATTTTTCTGAATGTGCAAGGGCATTGCAATGTAATGATTATGATTGAGACAGTATCTTAAATGTGCTTTGTGTTTACTCTTCTAATCTCAACTCAACTTACTGTGGTCCGTTATTTATACACTGTAATTCCATCTCTAAGAATTTGGGAGGTATGACTTGAATTGCATAAGAAACACAAGGCTAATCGAGATGGGAAAAACAATAAGGGGAGGTACTTCTGAAAAAGTGTGAGCTGTCAGAAGAAAAGGTGTGGAATGAGAAAATATCATGTGAATCCAAATGTCCCATTTTACTGTTGTCTTTGTGATCCTGGTTTCCTAAGGAAACCGCATTTTTTTTCCCCTCATGCTGTCTTGCTCTATCTTGCCATCTGTCTCTTATTTTAATCATTTGCTGACCAAACTCCATTCAAATTTGACAAATAGTTATCTGAAGCATATTATGTTCCAATAATGCATGTAAAGCCCCAGCTTAGGAAATGGTTGCATCGTAAACTCACCTCTTTAGACATCTGAGCTTAATCTTGGGACCCACATCTGAAAAAAACCCCTGGATTCCATTCATGTCCTTCCTCCCAGACTTAGTCGCTTCCGTAATTGTAGTGGTTCAGTTCTCAGCACACCGGACTGGATTGTGTTAGGTGCTATACAAACACAGAACAAGAAGAGCACAAGAGTAAAGATGATCATGAGAGGACTCACAGAGCAGAAGAATACCTAGAAAATAGTTCTAGAGTAAAATACATGTATCTAGACATACAAACATAGAAAACAAAGCACTGGCCTGGAAAAAAGATAGCTCTGACAGCATCCTGGGACTGAACACCCATGAGCCTTTTGTATTTGGGTCCCATGACTTTCATTGCATCCATGTGTGGTTAATCTTCTGTTAATCTGAGTTGTCTTGTTCCTTCTTCCACACGGCTCAGTCTGTTGACTGGAGGAGAAATGGCACATTGAAGATCTTTACCTACAGTCTCATGGACCGATTTTGTCCCATCCCTGTCAGATCCCCCACTGTTTTGGCATACACCTTCCTGGCTCTCCAACCTGGCTCTGCGCTCAGTCTCCATTTTCATTTAGGTTTCATGATGATCACATAAACTCTAGGGTTTTGATGCCATGTTACTGTGGATTCACATGGCATAGCTGTTCTGCTGGCTTTACGCAGCATAGCTGCAGATGCGCAGGCAAGGGGTTTCACTTTTCCCTAGCATACAACCAAACAGCTCAAAACCAGCCAATTTCTCCTTAACTGTCATGCCATTCAGTGGGCATTACAGACCACATCAAAGAGAACTAGAAAGCTATAAATGGGAAGGCAGGAGGAAATACTCATAAACAAGAATGTTTCTGAGCTAAACAAACTTATCATTCACAAGAATTAATAGCGCAAGAGGAGGTGTTGCTTGCTATTCCCACACTGATTAATTTTGGTAATAGAAGAAGTGACAAAGAGCACTCTAAGTGCACTTAGAGTCCTGTCGTAAAGGAGGAGTCTAAGTGCAGTTCTTTGTCACTTCTTATATTCTCCAAATGAATCAAAGCGAGAATTAGAAGACTTCGTTTGAAATTATTTTCAAGTGCTCAATTCAGCTGCAGCTCAAAAACTGAATTCATGCGCCAAAGCAGATGCCTCTGTTGCAGATACTGTAGTTAATTATTCATAGTCCACGAACTGCAATGAAAACAGACCTGGAGATGCAAAAGTCCTTTCATGCTTGTAAGTCAAATTCACCAGCACTGAGTAAGCAGGTGCAGCCCCACTAATCTGAGAGAAGTTCTGCCAGGCCACCAGCAAAATTAGATCGGTGTTTAGCGTGCAGATGGCAGGAGGTTTTGGAAGAAATGGATGTGGTTGATTTGCTTTTCATAGCAGTTCTAATGTAGTGTGCAGCTATATGCCATGTATTTACTACAACTTTTACTTTACTACAGCTGTTCTTCTGTCTGGAAATGAATGCTTCCAGGCCATGGTAACAGATGATATACAGACAGCATGTTTCACTGATTCCCAAAACGCTATAAAAGGTAACAGCCTAGGATGCTGAAGTTCTCTGTACCCTGCAAGACGAATGCCACTGCGCAATATCAAGCTCCTGAGAAAACACTATAGTCCTTTCTGCAGGATAAATTAAATATTTAGTCTCTAAATCCCTGTGGGGCACAGCTGGAGCACAACAGGGATGTAGAGCTCTGCTCTCAGTGTGGTTCTGCATTTGCTCCTAGCATTGATGCTGCCCACATCCCCAAGGGCCAACCGACCAGGCAGAAACTACTTTTTGTGGCTCGCACTAGCCAGACTAGCTACTGTTTTTTAACATGCCCCCTCCGTTAAAGACATTGAAGCTGGGGGGAGAGGGATAAGAGATTGTTTGCTCACTGTTAGCACAGTTAGGGATGTTAGTATTTTGCCAGGAAAATGTTTCCCTTTTGGCACGTTTGCCACTCAGAGCAAGTCATTTCGCTTACTCCTGAAATGCAGCCTTCTTAGGGGAAAAGTGTGGATTCTATTTCATAGCACAAAGTAGCATTACATGACTTTTCTGGACAGAAAATGAAGGGCTCCTATAGCCATCCCAGCTTCCAGAGTGGAGGCTGGCAGAATGGAGGTGCCTGAATGTGCCAGAAATAACACGGCTCTTCTCTCCTGTGAGGGTGGCCATCTGTCCTGCTCTCCCCACGCTGCCTTGGAACCACACTGTGATCTTTGGCAACCTCCTGCTTTCAGCCTTCTCATTTGCAAAATAGGGGCTTGCAATGTTTCCTCCACCTCCAAGGCCTGCTACGAAGCTCTAAGATGGAAGATGCTAGAGAGGTCTAAAAATACCATGGCTGTTAAAATTTGGAGAGTATTTGGATCGGAAAAGCCAGTGAGAAGCATCTGGGATATATCCAAGATCTAACAAGGTGCATTCCTTTCCAGTTAGACTTTGTCATCTGGGTGGCAATGAATCAATAGAAGGAGACCTTCTATTTCACATGTGCTCTAGAAAGACACTGCATTATTGTTTGTAATACAAGTTAAGTGCTGGATAATGCTCTGAACAGGACTCCTTTGTACTTCGGTGCCTCTGGCAATGGTGTTAAGTGCATAAATATTGCAGTTCTGCATTGAAAGGTAATTCCGCTTAATAGATAATTTAGATGGTTTGAAATTTGGTATTATTGTGACAAGAGATGTATTTTAAAATTCTCTATAAAAAGAAAAAGCCATGGGACTAGGACGCTGGAGCAGACATATTGGCTCTCTTCCCCACAAGCAGTGCAATGCCAAGAGCCCTAAGAAACCCAGCCTTTGTGCTGACTGATCCCAAAGCTTCCTGGGTTGTGAAGGAAAACTGTCAAAAGCAAACCATCTCTTCAAAACATTTCAATTTTGACAAATAAGCAAATGCTAGTGGAAAAAGAGAAAAAAAAAAAAAAACCAACCCTGCTGGAATTTTTCTCAGCAGTGCTAGTAAACATTAAAGTGCAATGGCTCCAGCTAAGCAAACAGGAAAGCATACCCCGCTGTCTAACTGTGCCCTCTGACAGTGGCAAAATAAAGACTAGATTAAAGGTATGTTGGACCACCCCAACCAAGAGAGTTCTGGATCTCTAAATAACATGAGGTAATGAAACACAGAAAGATAGTGCCTCTTTATGTACTTAACTCTATTTTGCCATGCAGGTAATCAAGGCTGATTTTGTGATGAAGCCGTCCAGAAGAGCATACTGGAACCTGCTTTTGGCCAAAATAAATAAATAATGACTTTAGGAAAATACACATCTGTTCCCTCTGTTTGATTGGCAAAACACATCACTGGTATTCCAGTGGGTCCCTAATTTACAAAATTAGCTCTTAGGGTAATTATGGTTGTCGTCTTTGTAAAGGGCTTTGAGTTTTGCACAGGTATCGCTCTATACATAAAGTACAAAATAGTATTATTTCAGCACGGTTGCTGGGATACCATTATATTGCGCATTATGGGAGTACTCATGTAAGTGATATTGCTAGGAGGGGGTGTGAGGAAAACCAGAAATATCTTCCCCACCCACCCTTCTTATTCAGTGCGGTGGTAATTACTGTTCCTGCTTTCTAAACTTTGCAAACATCCCAGCTGGCTGTGAAGAGGGCGGCTTTCCTGCGGTAGCCGCACACCCTCCCACCCTACAGGACCACGAATGCGAGCTGCAGTCCCTCGGCTGTTCTGGAGCCTGTCAGTACAGCTCCTCACACGCTCAGTATTCAGCACGTCCCAAGTCACTTGCTGAATTAGGCCCCGTTAACGATATTAAGCAATGATTTACCTCTCTCTGTGGCTAAAACACCCGTGTGTGGCATGTGTATGGCATCCCATCCCATTTCCTGGACATTCTGCAAACAAATTGCCATATAGGTCCACGGTGATTAAAAGCATTAAGTTTGCTCTAGCTGCCTACTCTATATTTCTCCGCTTTCCATTTTGTTCTTTGCTTTGGGATTCATGTTTGAAGAGCTATGACTCACTCTACTTGGGCTCCTGCTGCTTGAAATTAAAATAGGAGAGCTCCTCCCTCTACCCCCTTCCCCCCTTTTCTAATATGTTGCTTTCTGAAGCCATACAACACCTTATAAATGTTTCACGAGAAGGGAGCTGCCAGAGCATTCCCATCTGTCACATTAACACAGCCAGATTGGAAGTATTTTAAAAATCTAAGATACTGTATGGAGGAAGGGAATGAATAAGGAACTGCATACATGACTGGAAGAAGCAGAGTTGATGGGAGGCCGTGAAGTACCGCTGCTTCGGGCTTGAGAATCTGAACCCACCTTGAAACATCCTTGAACACTGTTCACACATGACAAGCAACCACCACTCTCTGCCTGCACCGTTGATGCTTAGCACAACTTCGAGTATGATCCTTGCCATCTTGCCCCAGTCCCTTATAAATTGAGCCACCTTTACTAGAAGCGAAAAAATATGGTGTCTTATGATCACCAGAGCTTGAGTAGGAATGCTTGAAAATTATCTCTGCCTACGTTTTCAAAGAGGGGAAGGGTTATAAGGTAACTTAACAATAAGTATTGTCTCTTATGTCTTAGCAAGTATTCATAACAGTTAACCAATTGTACAGTCTTTCATTTGAGCTGAACTCCTACCACACCAAAATCACTGAGTTTTGCCATTGCTTTGGGCATGGCTGTGCTGGGATTTCAACCTTGGGCATGGCTACTCCATGCTAAACAGTAAGTTCTGATCTCACCAAGTGAGCACTGAATGGGATTGCTCAGGAAAGAGAAGCACAACAGCCAGCTGGGATGTATGCGTGCTTGGAGTAATTAACCTTGTCTGCTAGCAAGGCTGGTGGTTTTGTGCTCTGTGGCTGTGCCTGTACTGCTATACAATATAGACCTAAAGACCGATTCTTAGCCCTGAGACCTGGTGGCACTGAAGACCTCAGGGCTAACTCCATTTGAAGCAGATTTGTCTTGGAGGGAGCTATTTAGCACGGTCCAAAACAAACCCAGGGCAACCCAATGAGTGAACAGTGTGAAAGACCAAGAGCTATTGCCCAGTCATGCTTTCTGCCCCTGTGTCATTCAGCATTATATACTTGTGCCGTGTAGATTTCCCAGTTTGCTCAGTCCTGTGGGCTTCTTCCACTCTGGGGCTGTCCTGAGCAGGAGCCCTTGGTGGCTGGCATGCACCTTACTGGCTTGTGGAGTTGAAGTGGATGAATCTACATCATGGTGCATGATATTCAAGCTGTAAACCAGAGTCAGTAAAAGGTTGTAATCAGTGCAGAAAAAAACCATTTTTTTCCCTAGGATTCTGAGATGCAAGCACAGATAGTCAGTACGTCTTTCTTTTTCTCAGCTCCCTTGAGTAGGAGGAGGGCAGAAAAAGTGTTATATTGCAGCTTTCCAGGAACTTGCTTAATTCTGTCTCATTCCCTATGTCACATACAGCAGCTCTGTCATCATGCAGGATGCTTTTCAGCTTGCATTTTAGCCAGTGCCCACCTCACACACTGATGACATGCAGTTCTCACTGGCGCTGAACGCATCTGCTATTATGAGCCACCCGTACTGCAGGCCAATTTGCAAGAACATACATGGACAGAAATGGAGGGCTTGAAAGCCCGAATCCTGATTTTATTTCCACCTGTTCTGCAAATGCTCTGTTCCACTGGGGTCTCGCTCTATCTGCCAGTTTGTCTTCTGCAAGTAGTGATAACCTTACAATAGCAATCCAGATTTTCAAAAGAGCTCAGCCTCCCACTCTGACAGCCAGACTTTACAGGGAAATCACCTCCCATTTAGACACCAAAATGTAATATTCATATGTAGAAAAAAAGTTTAGCACGCTGGATCCTCACTTCTTACACAATCTGGGCAGCTGGCACTGCTGTGAGGGTTGTTGGGAACTTCGGAAAACTTGCTCGTTATTTAAGAACGTAAACGAGAACCCAGCTTTTCTGAAAATCTGGCTCCAATTTAGGTGTTGAGCACTCAAAAATTTGAGTCTGAGCTCTCTGGAAAGTCTGGCAGCTAACGAAGGAGTGCTGCGAGGATGAAATAATTAATGTGAGATCCTGGGGTAACAGTGATGACAGTACTAGTAAACTTTGTAAAGAAGTGAGGAATAGCTTCATGTGTTGAAATTTCAGGGAAAATACCTAGTAGGCAAGAAATGATGACCTACTGTGGGTCTGCCACAACACAAGGAGAACCACAGTAGGTTCTCCCACAGCTGAATTCTGCCACCGGTAGAATGGGTGCTGTTGCCAGTGACAGATCTGATACTACTGGCACACAACTTTAGAAGTTTTAAAATATTAAAGTATAGGCTTTTAGTGAAGTGGAGAAACACATAGTAAATCCTTAATCCTGACTGCTTAACCAAGAAGCACAAAGAGTGTTTGAAAGCTGTTGCTCTGTTGCTATTAGTTTCACCAGAATATTTGTTGCCAGGTGGACTTAGATTTTCCAGATGACACTAATATCCCTGCAGGAAATGGGAGGGAGGTCTTGAGATGAAGCAACGTCTTTGAAACTGCTGAGAGGCTAGTTTTGTGAAAGAATTACATAAATACGATAATTGTGTGTTTTTCTTTTGAACAGTTACTCTATATAAAAGGAAGAGAAGCACATCTAGGAGATGCCTGTTGCTTGTTCTGCGTGTTCACTGATGTAATGCCTGCTTAGTGAAAAGTGCCTGTGGCTGTCAAGGGTCTTCGCTCATCCTCTCGGGGACAGGCATATAACCCTGTTTTGGGGGAGGGTTTTCTAATGAGAAATAGGACGGGTCTTACTTCTAAGATAGTTCTTTCATTTCCTGATACTTTCTCAAACACAGCTGAAGAATAAGGCTAGATCTGGCACATCCTCACTGTGTGGGGTGGTCACATCTTTAGCAGAAGCTGAGATCTCTGTAGCTGAGGGCTAGCAGTATTTAACTCATAGCTTCATGTTCCAAGGACCATCTATCTCTTTGTTTTGTAGTGAGCTAAGCAGCCACGATCTAACAAATACATAATTCTAATGAGTTCAGCAGAGCTACTCTATTTCATATCAGCAGAGAGACCGGTCAAGTAAATAATCTTTTTGCAGATACACTAGTTATTTGTACACACATATATACATGCACAGCATAGCACTCCAAGGGCAGTGGAAACCAGCAGGTTTGGCACTTTTGCCTTTTCTTAACTATCTTGCCTCTTTTCTCAACATTTCTTTTATAAGCTAAAGCTTTCTCTTTTGCCCTTGTGGTACTTAACTCTCGCCCCTGCTTCTGCTGATTTAAAAAAAAAAAGGAAAAAGAAGTACTGGGAAAATGAAATGATTTCTGGAATGCGTCAGCAGCAAGTAGAATCTCTTGGGATCGCCTTTGACATACAGGAACAATAAGTTTGAGAGAGGAAATTGGTTTCCCCATGGCTGATGGTTTTCCTGGATTGGCTTACCCCACTCCCACAGTGTTGAAGCTATTGAACGCTCAATTAGTATTCCCCAAAGTGTCAAAACAAATTGAACCAACTCCAGAAATTCTTCACTGCAGTTCATGTATCATTTCTCAGGCTTTGAGAAAAGGACCTACTGTTTCACTGTGTGCAGCAAACAAATTCTCCCTTCTCAACCCTGTGCCACTTTGCTTTTTTTACTTGTTTCAAGGGCACCTGCAAAAATAAATAGGAATGGCAAATTATTGCCTGCAGAATGTGTGGAACACCTCAGCTAGTTGTTTATAAATAGCTAGGCAGATGGATTTAATGACTATAGTATCTTGAAGTAGTTTGGGTTGGTTTTGTTTTGCTTTGGGCAGTTGCTATATTACACTGTGTGATTCTGACAATGGTAATGGATTCCCAAAGTGCAGATGGCAGGCTACATTTTGAGCTACAAGCCAAAATCGTACTGTCAAGCCCAAGGACTCAAAATTCATGACCTAGATTTCATGTCAAATAATGGAATTTCTTCAGAAGCTGGTGGAACTGGGTTTGTAAATTAACAAAAAAAAAGGTTGCTTGTATTTCATATTTATATTTTTCAGTCTTTGTAATGTATTTGGCTACATTTTTATCTCATCTTTATAACCAAGAGTCATAAATTTCTTGCTTAGTAATAAAAAGGGAGACCATAGTGTGACTCCAAGAGCCAAAGTTCCAAGAAAAATGCTGATTTTCACTAGAAATGACAAAATGGCAGGAGTTAGAAAGTAACTCTTCAGGCACAAGAGGTTTTCAAGGATGACCCATTCTGGTTCATCCCAGTGCAAATTCTGAGAAAGCTGCATCTGAGCTTGAATCATGCACTAAGGCATTCAAGTGTAATAGTCTCTCCAAGTCTTATTTGCATCAGCTTCCTTAGATTTGCTCACTATAATAATTCTTGACCTGGTCTTTGCTAGTGGCGATGGCTTCCTTTGTGTTGGCCAGGCTTATGTTTGTGGTCAGAAGCAGACAGAAATAAAAATAAGACAAAGCTAAGGTGGGTGCTGGACAAGACTGAGTGCATCACTCATCAAGGTGCTCAGAAGAATGAAAAAGCAGAAGTTATTTGAACTTTAAACCTCAAATCACAGTTGGATTTTAATCTGAAGTAGCAAAGAAATTTCTAACAGTCTGCTATTTTATTCTGAAACAAGTGAGCTTTAGTACTTCGGTGCTTTGCAGTGAGATCAAGGACTGTTTTTCAGTGATTGAGACACTTAGCCTTGAGTAAGTCATAAAGAGCAGCTGTTCCCAGTTCAGTCAGAAACTCGTTATAAGAAAACTGCATGCACAGGGAAGTCTCAAAGAGGACCTGCCTGGAAAATGATTCAGGAAAAGAACTGAACAGAGAAGAGAGGCAGTGGCAGAGGCACAACGGGTCAATTTGCAAATATTGTTAGCCCCTGACCTCTGACAGGCACACTGCAGTTTATTAGTTGATAATTTTGATGATGGGATGTAGAATATGCTTATGATACTAAGCTGGGATGGACAGGAAGTGTGTCAGAGAACAGAGTAACAATTCAAAATGATCCTGGTGAGTTGGAGAAGTGGTGTAAGATGACCATTCTTTTAAGAAAAAGAGCACTTCTGTTTAGAAAGAGGTTGTGGTACAACATAGAGAAGTGGAAAGCTTGGCACAGAGGTTGAAGAAATTAATGACATGAACACAGCCTGGGGGATGTCTGGCTGGGTATCACTTTATCCAGCAAGGACTTGAGGGTTATAATGAATCAGAAGCTATGACCATGCGTCAATCAGCCTGAGGCAAATAGGGAAAATATTATACCGGTATGTTTAAACCAGAGCATTATCTGTAAGAATGGTGAAATAATCACTCCACTCTGCTTGGAGCTGCTTAAGACCAAGAGAGCAACAAGTAGTATTCTCCAATATTTAAAATGTAGTTGTGAGTACAACAAAAGCAATGGCCTTAAATTTGCAGTAAGGAGAGTTCAGTTAGACTTTAAGGACAAACATCTAACAGCAAGGATGAAGAACCCCTGGAACAGATTGCTGTGGGAAGGTTGAAAAATCACAGAAGACTTTTACCCACAAGATAAACATCCGTTTGCAGCAGAAGCAGCACAAGGGCGAGTGGAGAGCGAGATGAGGCTGTTGACCCAGGCTGTACAATGCGTCGCAGCTTCAGAGCCGCTTGCCATCACAGGATGCTTGGTAATGGTAGCGTCACTGCCCACCACCCACTTGCTTCCAGCATGGATGATAGTGCAGCTTAGGCCATACAAGGCCACATAAACAAAAGCATTCAGAGCTCAGCTCCTTCAGGCTTTACAGCACACATGAGGATGCAGCTGTCTGGCCCAGAGAATTTATGAAAGCCCCACCATGCCTCACCTTCCCTTTATTTATCCCTGAATGGCATAAAGGGCTGCTACAGGAAAGTACCTTGTCCATGTTTGGGCTTCTAACAGGATCCTTATTTGACATCTGTGAAAGAAATCTAATGTCCTACCTGCCTTACTTCCTCCTGGAGCCTGTTGTAGAAGCTAAAATGGCTACCTAGAGCTTCAGTACTTACATACAACAGACCTTATTCTAACTTGGCTCTTTATAAAATGTTATGCATGGAAGAAAATACTTTGAAAATACACTTGAGCAAGCCAAGAGAAAGAGATAATGAGAGTCAAAAATAGATCACTTTCAGGCAGGGAGGGTGTACAACCCCTGAAACTATTTTTGTTTTAGTTTTCAGCTTTCTGTCTAAGAGTGAGAGAAAGTTCTGGGAGAGTGGGAGAGTGAGTGCTTTGACATGCACACAAAGACTTGTTCGCTGGCAGAAAAAAAATTACTGGATTTGCTACTATATCAAGAGCTTTACTACGTTGAGTTCAGCACATACACAGCGTTTCCCAAAGTCATGTCTGTCTTCTGAAATTTCCCCATCTCTTATTTCCATTTTGAAACTAAGTGGTCAATAAATAAAACATTTGATAGGCTGCTAAACAGAAATAGCCATCAAATCAAAGAGGAATGGGTGAAGAAAGTGGTGTCAAATAAGGGAAGATTGTGATTAGGGGTGCATAGAAACTTCTTCTATTTGAAAGAACATTCAAAGCATTTTCTCAGCATCAAGCTAAGACACCCAGGACAGACAGATTGTTTAGCCACCTGTACTGCCTCTTCTGTTTTTATTGCCATCCTATGGGCTTATTTTCCTGGGATAAAATCTGTTCATTTAGCTAGCAGAGACACGGGTCTAGCAAGCGGAAGACAAAAAAAGGCAAAGCATTTGCACAAGGCAAGGAGGAAGACAGTGTTTCCTTATACCTGCATTTAGGATGCTATTTAGAAGGAGCCCTCCATAGAGCTCTGCCATGGAGAAAGGTTGGTTCTTCCTGGCATTGCGGCCTCAGTCCAGCTGTGGGCTGAGCTTGCTAGTCCAGGCCAGGGTCACGTTTCAGTATATACCAAACTGGGCATATATGAACAGTGTCTCTGAAGTCACATTAATGTAAGCAGCAAGGCTGCTTTCTGGAGAGCCCAGTGGCAAGTCTGGGAACAGATGCTCAGTGAAGGGCTGCTCTGTTGGATGGGGAGGTGAAACTCACCTGTGAAGACAGGCCAGAGCCAGTTTTCATTTACCCAAAGCTGGTATCAGGGTAGCACAACCTAGACTCCCAACCAGCTGCACGGTGGATACTCAAGTTCGTCACCATGTACAATAATCACATTTCCAACATATATCCCCTCCATCGCAGCTCCCTGCTGATAGCCTCCATTCAGTTTAGCTAAGCAACTAGAAAACAGGTCATGTAAACCAGAGCATCTGAAATAATCGAGTATGCAACAGATTATTTGTAATCTCACAGCAATGAAATTAAGTTTCCACAAATAAGTCCCTAACAAGCCTGTATTATTTTATTAAGGCATGACAACAATCTAATTAAATATAAATCAAGTGCAAATTTGGGGACTTAATTGAAGGGATTACCCAAAATGTTTAGCTGAATCATCATCAATTACCATCTCTGTTTTCTCCTAACAGCTGCACTATCATCTGTGCAGAGTTTAAACAATATGCCATTAAGGGTACTTGAGCACAAGCTTACCTTCAAACCTCTCAGTAGATCCACCACTTCAACCTTAGTGTTGATCAAAGATGTTGTTGACTCGCAGCCACAATCCTGAGTAGACATCCAACATGTTCAGTTGCCATCAACAGCATGAGTTTTCATGTATGCGTCAGAAGAGAAAACAGCACCAGATTTTTCTCTCCAAGATGCATTTAGCACTGGTGACAGCTGCTGAGCCTGAGCTGCGCTACCCAGAGCGTACATCCAGCGCAAGAGCTTTTGCAGCCAGCTGCCATGTGCAGCCAAAGCTAATGCGTGTCAGTGAAGGGAGGTTCCTCTTCACAGCTTATTCCCTGCCCTGGAAGCCCTGGCCTCTCTCCCGTGCCTGGTGTTTTGTGCTCACCACAGGGGGGTTTGTCAGCGACCTGGGTGGAAGAAGTGTGCTGGAGAGGTGGCAAGGGTGGCAGGCTGAGTCAGAGCTCAGGGCTGCTAGAGATTGCTATGGAGCTGAACTCATCTCGAGGGGGATGGTTGGAGTGGGATTTCAGCTTGCACGTTGATTGCTGTTGGTTTTGTGGCCAGCTCATGCTGGCAAAGTGTAAAAGTTGCCAAGAGTCCCTGTGGGCTGTTTTGGCAGCTACAAACCCACGGTGCATAGAGGTGTGTTGCCCATGCCCTTTTCCTTCTCCATTGTAGACCATTTGCTGGGGAACTTTCTGGATCTGTTTAGGTTTAACTTGGCCCTGAGCAGCCTAGACTATAGGACCCTAAAAGGGGGAAAAACTTGAAACGCAGGTACAAGGACATTCCAGCCTGTTTCTAATGTCTCCCTGGAACTTGCTCTGCACAAGCCACCAAGAAGCAGCCAGGCAGTGGAGACTCATGTTTTCCACACACTGTGGAGCTACAGAGATTTAACCTACTGGTGAAAAGTTTTGTGTCCCATTACCAGTGTCTCAGCTTTTGTACGCTGATGACAGAAGGACTACCTGGTTTTGAGGAATTGCATTCCCAACTCACACAAAATTTTAAACCTGAAATCTTAATTTAATTTTATTTTTCCTTTAGGACTTCTTTATTGTTTCAGGACTTTTGGGGTAATTTATGCCCTGCTATTTGTCTTTATTACACAAGATGCCAAGATTTATGTTAATAGAGGAAAATGCATTTAAAATGTCTCCTAATATATTTCCCTTGAAATACATGAAGATTACAGCTGTTGCAATAAACTCATAATCTCTGAATGCTAGAATGGAAATGTTTGACATTAACAGGCTGCTTTTAGAAATGAAATATCTGTAGCAAGGACATTGAGAACTTACAACCAACATCTAATTGTGACTGCCTTTGAACTTTGCATGCTATTTGAGATTCGGGGGGGCGGGGGGAAGTTAAATTCTTACACATACCTCAACACTTCTTGATGTCAACCAGAAACAGAGGCAGCAGAATTCCACAGGAGACACTGCTCCCTTGGCAGTTTGGAGCTGAGAGGAACCAAGGAGCATGTGAAATCTTGTGAGAAAGTCTGATCCCTCCTATTTTCCAGTCTCAACAATTTCCATGGAAATTGAATGCTAGGGAATGCATAGAGATTTATATCTCAACTGCGGCACAAACTTTAAAAATCTGGAATGGTGTGGGACAACTTTGGGAATAGTTGGGTTTGAATTAGCACTGAGTTCCTGACATGCCCTGGTTGTGACTGGGAGACCTTGGAAGTGGACAACCATCCTGCAGCCCTTCCTGCATATAATTTCATTACTTTCAGAGTATGGAGGCAGGCTTTACATGTTATTGTGAAGTAGCAAGTGATGAAGAGATGAAAAGAGGTGGTATCTGAACAGATTCCCTACTCTTCCATGGCAGTTTTATGCTGCTAAGATTTCACTAGTTTATCTCACTGTAAGTCTGATGTAGTAGAGCAGAGATTAAGTCTGGGTTCAGAAAAACTGGGCAAGTTTGAAATTAAAGTATTACAGTAGAGCTCTAGTTCATCCTACCGTTAGCAATCCTTAGTGCTTAAATAAGATGAAGACCATTTCTGTACACATGAAACTCCCACTAAACTCTGCTGTCATTGACAGAGTGGTGACTAATTGCTCAAAATAAAATATGATTGCCTTTTCTGAATTCTGTTTTCTAAGAATCTAGATCCTTTTGATATACATAGGGTTATTTAAATCTTCCTTTGAAAAATGAACATAGGACTGTGGGTCTAAGCATGACGAAGACCTTAGACCTCCACTTTTGAGTTGGGGAAGCCTTGTTATAGCAGTCATACATCTGATGGGGAGGTTTTTGTTTACATTCTAGGCATTAATTGCACAATGTATTGCAGAATAAAATGCCGCCTTTGCCTTGTCCTGGAATACCCAACCAGAAGGAAATCAAGCTCAAAGTGGTTATACAACTTGAAGGAGGACTATTTTCCTACATTTCAAAGGATCACACAGAAATACAATGCTGTCTGTGTCATCAGAAACAGACAAACAAAACCAACACAAAACCCAATCTGCTTTAATAATATCAATAATTTGGGGTTTTTTATAAAGAAGTCAGTTTAGTGTTTAGTTTATGAATACACTCCATCCCTGCTACACAGATATCAAAATTGAAATATGCCACAGACCAACCAAGTTAAAAGAAAATCACACATTTTCATCGCCTCTTCACTTTTCCATGTATTTAGAATGATGACGATAGGCCAACTTCTATTTGAGGCAAGGTCAAAGTAATTTCAGAGAAATCAATAAAATTAATCTGCAGTTATCTGTGTAACTGAAAGCAGAATTTGATCCAATAAGTGTTAAATGAGGACTCTTAAAATAGGAAGTAACAGATTCTAGGCACACGTATCATCAGTTCAAATTAGATTTTACTTCTTGAAGCATCCCAGCACAATGAAAAATCAGGTGTGGAAAGGAATTGCTCAGTCAGTGAGGAGTACAGTGTCTCTTCTACTGTTTATATTGTCTTTCCTATATGTTTTCTTTTGTTCATCACTAATAAAGTTTTTAGATTTTTAATGCAAATTCTTTTTTCTGTTTGCTTCAGGCATTTTGTATGCCTTATTCTTGAAATCTAGAATGATTGTTTCTATTAAATCTCCCTTTCTAGTCATTATGCATTTTTACCATTATTTTGCTTATGTTATAAAAGACTCAGAACTGGTTCTTTGCTGTGTAAAAATATGAAAGAAACCACAATCCCATCCCTAAAAAGTTTGCGAGGAAAATACTAATATGTTTAGGTTCATCCTATTTCAGGAAACTAAATTTAGCCTTTAATATCTGTTAAAGATAAATCACAATGTTATTGGAAAAAATTATTTGAGACAAAAAAAGTACTCAATAGAATCTTACCTGGGGGTTTTATCTGACTTGGTAGGGCTTGAAAATGTCATCTTTTGCACTTTGAAGAGATAAACTGAAAGACATTTTGCTGTTCCAGTAATGCCAGGAATTATAATTCTCTGCTCATGAGCCCAAAGAAGCCCACAGAGTAAAGCATCTATTAGCACAACTTAGCTAGTACGGTTTGAAAGCACAGATCACAGCGTTAATCAGCTCAACAAAGCTGCTACGTTATTAACAGTCACCAAAGGCCTTTGTAATAATAGTAATAGTAAACAATGAAGATGCAAATAATGGGATACTTGGATGAGTTTTACAATTATATTCTCTTCTTGGGGCTGTATTTTATTTTGTTTTTCTTAAAGAAACATGGGATCTGTATATTTAAGTGTTTCATTTGGAAGGACATTAGATTAAGTGGAATAGAGTCAAAATTAAGAAAACCTATGTTCGTACTTGTTCATGTCCTAGTCTTGACTGCAGTGGGAGTTGAGAGCTAATTCTCTTAGATGAAACACAGTATGCTGAAAACCTGAAGTTTTACTATATAATTTTCTTTCATTATATGAGCTTGGTTATATAGAAGAATATTTCATAAAAAATATGGTTAATCAGAAGTCAATTTATAGGTGAAGAATGGTTTTGATGACAAATTTATGACCAGCTGTAGTCCATAACCATAAGGAATTCTTAGGTGGGAAGTAAAGACCTTTTACTAAACATATTAGCTACTGTAGCATCAAATGTGTTAAGGCCATTTTTCTCAGGTGGAGCTTTACAGAATCAGATCCAAAACTTAATTGCACAGTTTTCACCTTCGCCAATTAATGAGGCAGATCTCAAATATACAGAAACTTCATTCATTATCAAGGCTCTGCCTTCCACCCTCCATCCAGTATATCAAATGTGCCGGAGGTCTTGAAGAAATAATACATGATCATGTACCTAAAGGTTTTATAACAGGCACAAAGTAATTAAATTAAGGTATTGAGGAAAACCTGAATGCTAAATACTTGAAGCTTAATTTTACAAACTTAACAAGCATATTAATAATATTAAAAAAATTTAGGTGCCTATGATAGCTAGTATTAAAAAATTGACGTCCCATTAATCTTATGCACATAAAATACTTAAAAATTTAGATTATATTTTATGCAAATAAAGCTGTTATATGTAAATGGCGGAGTGGAGATATAGGCACATAGAACAGGAAGAAAGCTCGGTTAGTCACTGAGTCTAATCCTTCATGTCATGAGTCCCCTGTCGGGTATTTGCATTAAAAAAATTGCCTCACTCATAAGTTGTTTTCTATTTTATAGATTAACAAGTAAGTACGGTATTTGAAGAAGACAGTACACTGTAAAAATCAATAGCAGATTGCTTTGATAGAGTGATGATAAAAGAGATTAGGAACATGAAAAATACCAAGAAGTGCCAGAGATGCTTCTTCAGTCAAAGATTATTCCCTGGTTTAAGTTAAAAAAGAGGAAGAAGATTGCCTCAACTCTTACCATGTGTTTGTCATAATGCTTTTAAGGTGTAATAGTGTTAATTAAATCAAGCCTAAGTTTTTTTAGGAGTATTGTCATCCCTTGGATGCCTGTGTGTTGTCTGATGAACACTGAATCAAGCTGCCTTTGCATTCCTTGGTAAATATTCTCTCTTTGACTCAGTCTTATTGAATTATTGAATATGCAGCAGCAATGTGCTTGTGGATTTCAAGGGGTGCTTTGCTTGGAAAAGAATTGAGGAAAGCATGTGAGGATATGGCCATCATGCATATGTCAGGTATTCACAAAGTGAAGTTAACGTAACACATTTATCTTCACGGGTTTGACAAGTAGATCATCTAAATGTGCTGTGACATTCATCCGTAACTGAATGACTAAAATGCCCACTCTAACCTCAATTTACTCTAATTGATTAGCTCTTCTATCTATAATTCAAGAAAATGGCACTGCTTTCAGAAATGACAGCTGAACACCAGGAGAATCATACCCATGCACCTGATTTTTAGATTGTGTAAGCTGCTCTTCTGATGACCTGTGAAGCAAAGTCATGAACCTGCTATTTCACAGTGGTGCTGGATGATGTGAACTGCAATTAATGCTGTCAGAGGAAGCAGACAGTTCTGTTCGTAGACTGCCACTTAGTCATGTAGCTTCTGCAGCTGCACAGTAAATAGCTCTAAAGCACGCTTTTGGGGTTAATTGTCCACCACGATAACTATTCAGACATCACATTATGTACGCAGTGCTTGATGCACCTAAGTATCTGCTTCATGCATACTATCAACTCTGCACATATATATTTACATACAGGTAAATATACCAGATTCAGGTAGGCCAATTTAGTTACAGCTGCAAAACACTCTTCATCCAAAATGCAGTAGTTTGGGGGGATTCGCAATTGTACCTATTTATTTCTTTTCCCCCAGATAAAACTGCCATCCCTGACCTCGATACATCAAACTTCTAGATTCCGGTTTCCAGTTCAGTATGCTAAATCCTAGTAGAAAGCACAGGTTTAAAAAGAAATGCATATGTAAAAATAGGTATTCTTGGCAGTTAATGACAAACTGCACTGAGCAATTTAGGTAATTCGATAGCAATGTTCCCATTCCTTTACCAAGCTAATACTACATAACGGGCTGTATCTGTTTCATTTCATGCAAGTAACGATATAAACATACGTATGTGGTTCAGTAAGATGCTTATGAAAATGCAGCACTTCAGCCCAGTGATTGCTGTTCTCTCGCGTTTCATTGCTGTGTACTTTTATTTGTAACAGAAGCGCTTCAGGAGATGACCATGGCACTTTGCAGATGCCTTCAGTTAGGAGTGACAGGAGGGCATGCCGATGCAGTGGGAGCAGGACGTAGCAGGAAGAGAGTCTGAATGCCTTTAGGGGCTCGAGAGCTCAGTCGTGGGTCACAGTACCCTCCTGCCACCAGAAATGGAGGTTGGGTGGTCAAGTGGAAAGAAAGAGTGCAGCTGGGACATTTTGTTCAGTTCAAAATGAAACATCTTATTTCTTTTCTTCAGGTTAGTAAAGCCTTATGTTTACACTTTTTACAGAATGACATCAAATCAGCAAATTTCCAAAGCAAAATCACTTTGTTTTTTCTGAAACAATTTTCTCCTTTCTTTTGAACCAGACTGCTTGCTGATTTGACAAATGGTTTCGGTCTCCCTAAAGCCGCATTTTCCTTTTATTATTATTTTCTTTACAAACCTCCTTTCTTTGCTTTCTCCTCTCCTGTCACTGGACTGGTACTGTAGCATACTGCTTCCATCCCCTCCATCCCCATCCAGCTGTGGAAAGCTGCTGAGCTCCGTTTACTCCCCATATTCTGCTGAAAACAAAAGCTAGCAGAGTTGTTACCAGAGGTGAGAAGAGGCTTCCTATCCTTCCCCCTCCAACCTGTAGGCATGTAAATCCTAAGTAGGAATATTTATTTCCCCTTTGATTAAGGGAGGTTTTTTCCAATACTTGCTGGGTCCCCAGGATGATAGGCAGTCAGACAGCACATCGATACAGCCCATAGTCATGGCGCCTCAGCTAGAAGCTGCTTCCCTTCAGCGGAGCTGCAGAAGGCTCAGCACGTGATACTCCCAGTACATTGCAAATGTGGCTGGCTTACAGCACCAAAGGCAGCAGCTATCCAGCTTGTCTTCATGTTTGCAATGGTCTGGAGACACACACACAGTTGATTACCGTGTCCCAACTGAGGGAAAAATACACTAACGCGATGGTTTTCAACTGTAGGCCTGCACAGAGCATGAAGACGCATGCTGACTTCTCATGTTCCTCTGAGCCAGGTAGTCAGATGACTTGAGAGGAATGTTAGGGTGGATCTCCAGACGCTTCTGGCTGTGCTGCGGGCACATCTATCACGGTCTCATCCCGACCGGGCCTGGCTGCTTACCTCTTGGAAAGAGAAGAGGCGGGCGAAGGGAGCGATAAAGGCAAACAGCCCTGCCACTAAGGGCAGCAGCCACGTCCCAGGACATTCCTCGCCCCAGGCGCCTCTGCAAGCACTGTGGAAGGGTAATAGCAACGTATTAGAAAACTCGATTTTCTGAATCTGTGGGTTCCAACTAAACCCATGAGGGGAGAAAAGAAAAAGAGTGAAACAAAATATTTGCAGCTGTTTGAATGGGAAATTTCTGTTTGATTCCTATCTCAAAATCATATTTTGTTCATGCATTGGCACACGTTGCTGCACTGGTTTTTACAAGACACCAGATGCTGATCTGAATTGCTTCACAGAAGCCATTAGCAATTCAGGAGATTTAGGAGGCTGCTGATAAGACAAGATAGAGCAGCTCTGTAAATTGTCTCATTACACATCGATAAAGGTTGAAGTGGGAGCTTTCATCTACATTTGATCTCTTCCCAAATATGTAGAGTGGCTGAACGTGCCCATTTTTCTGAATAATAAAACTATTGCATTGAACCTTGCAGAACTTAGTAGGTTAATTCACCATCCTTCGCTGAAGTGGCAGTTGTGGAGATTTTTTTAAAAACTGCATTTTTTTTTTTTTTTTTACATCAAAGCTTTGGAGGCTACTGATGACATTTGCTTATTGTGGTTTTAAATAAATTTACAACGCACCTGAAGCTGTTGTTAAAAGGGGTTTTTTTTGTGTCTGCTGTATCAGCAAACCTAAGTAACCACCTGAAGTTGATAAGCTATAAATGTTAAAGGTATAAATGTAAGTTTAGAGAGTAGTTATAGTTAAGCATAAATATTTTCCATTTGACTTTCTAATTGCTCTGTCCTGTTTAACAGATCCTTTCTAACTCATGCCGGAGCCTCTCTTGAGAAGCAGTCCCTTTGATGGAACTGCTCTTGGCTCCCTTTGAATGGAGGTAGCATCATGACAAAATACTTACAATAACTTAGAACAGAAAGTGATCACCACATTTACAGGCCAGGATCTCCGCATTTACAGTTCTGTTGAACCTGTCTGAAGCCATTTGAAGGCACTCACTTGTGTAAGGAGCAGAGCTGGAGAACACAGCCAGAATCTTGGTGCTGTAATGGGTTGGACTGCACAGAGCAGCTACAGCTGTAGCACTGCACCAACCCCAGCTTAGGGCAGCGGCCGGAGGGGAAGAGGGAAAAGAAGGGAAGAAGAAAGCATAGGCAGGGATCGCACAGTGCCCCTGGAGTGCCTGCTTCAGGATTCCCACTGTGTTCCCAGGGTTCCTATTCAGAGTCAAGTCCTCTGCAGTGAGCTTGCCATCACTTAGTGAGAGCAACAGAACGCAGACCAGAAATACTCTCAAAAGGAGGCTAAAGTATTAAAATTAAGAATAGCCTTTTTCAAGGAGATAACAATTAGTGGACTTGCATTTCCTGTCCCTGTCATCAAAGTTCGTAGTCTGCTAAAGTTTTGGGGGTGGGGAGGTGGTGGTGTTTGGGGTTTTTTTTAAATTGTGGTGGGTTTAGATGTTTGCCAACAGGCTTTTCTAAATAACTTTGTTAGCTTGATGGCAGAGGCTAATATTTGCAGCTTGTAATAGCTGAAATGTTCCAGTATGCTCAAGTGATTTAAGTGCTTCAGGGATTTCTACCCTAATTCCTTGAGAGCAAATCTTTAAATGTCACTTGTAACAGAAGAAATTTCAGCAAATACGCATATGAATAACATCATTTACAGTTAAAGGATAACTAAACATTGTTAGAGATGGATATAAACCAGAACAATTGGATCCAAACATAAGCAGCCTTTTGGACAGACTGAGATCTGGTTACAATCTTTATAGCTGAAGCATCTCTCTAAATATCCCTGAAAGGAATGTATAACAACTTGCACTGTAATATCTGAGTCACCTTTCAGCCAAGGGGGTAGAGGTAGTGAAGACAGCACTGAAAATTTGGATATTATGGGCGCCTTAGGAGCTGTAAAATAAATAGCCAGTGTTGGGGTAAGTAAGGGAAAAAGTCAATAAAAAGCTCTCTTAAACTTCATGTGTTTGGTTCTGAAGCTACAAAGCTGTTGAATTGTGGACAAATAAAATGAAGTATTTACCCAATGTAAATGGAAAAAGAAAGGGAGCCAACCACGTGAGAATACACACTCATATTTGTATACATAAGGTCAGACTCAAGCTGCAAAGAAATCTGTTCAGAGTACACCCAGGCTGTCAAATAACTTATCTGCATGCTTTGCTCCCAGATCTGGTCCTTTGGTCATCTGCACGGGATGGAGTAAAACAACTGTATTCCTCCACACCCCTCCAAGTGTGATTCTGGGAGTAGTTTGCTCTGTGGACTGTTCCTATAGCAGTAGGGATGAAGAGCAAAGCATGTTCTCCAGCACCTCCCCATCAGCCCTGCACTCTCAAAGACCCCTAAGCCGCTCTCCCGTTACCCTCCCATGCCATGCAATAACCACCCACGCTCTTGGGCTATAGAAACATCACTCTTAAGCTGTTGTATAGCCTACACAAGATCTCAGGTACCTCTAAGTGAAAAACAACTGTCTTTTAGAGCCATGGGGTCTATAGGGGATCAGGGCCAAGTGCTGGGTGGTGTGAAGGTAGCTGGTTGACTGTAAGTGGGGTTAAGCCTGTATGGTGGGACTGTGACCCACTTAAAAACACTGGTCTGGGCAGTTCCCTAGGCAGATGCTGTTAGCAGGGTACATGGTACCCTCTCTCTCAGAGAGAGGCACCCAAACTGCGTCATGTAAAACTATTGTTGAAAATAAGCAACTCTTTATATAGGACTAATTGATACCATGGACTGAGAAGTCCAGAAAGTATCAGTCAGAGTGCTCAAACAAGGAGGTTACAACAGAATTTTATTGAATCAATTATTTCTGCTGATAAACTGCAAGAAGTATGTGGACTTAGTTTCCACATACTGAAGGGCTTGTTAGGCAGATTGGAAAAAGCTTATGATTACAGATACCAAAGAAGAGGTGACATGCTGGCTTTTGGACATGGACGGTCAGACCTGTCTAGATTAGAGATTAGATAATTATGTTTAACTATTTTAGTAAGCTATTTCTCATCATGCATAAATGTATGCTGTAGTATGAATCTCTGCAGTTTTTCTTTAAACAGGCTTAACTATATTTTGCTGCCCATTCATTTCGGTCTCTCTTCACAACACTGTGCCAAATATAATAAAATGAACTTTTTGGGAGACCAAGTGTGAATATATTCACATCCAGCAATAAACTGTTGATTTGGTGGTTACAGCTCACTAGGTGTCATCTCAGAAGCCTTCCATCTCTGTCACTGGTACAGACGTTGGAGAGACAAGCTGCACCTTGTGGCTGCGCATAGAACAAAGACCACACAGGGTCTCAGAGATAAGACAATTAATCTGTAATGACAGTGTTTATTAACAACAGTAAAATGTGCAATGATCTCACATCAGGGGAAGAAAAGACTCTTAACTGCAATTTTGTCCTAATTTGGCTGAATTTAAGAGAAGCAATCAATGGGATTTTAGAACAGGCTGATACGCTTTATGTGAGTGCTAGTATGAAAAGAATTGAGAATAACATTGCCAAAAGCAGTAGTTTATCCTGTTGAAATTAGGAAGCTTCCAAGACATCTCAGAGGGTATTATTAACGGAGTGCGTTTAAGAAAATAATAATTTGGGCTTGGGAGAAGTCTCAGAAAATAGCATGACTGTTCATATTTTTAATTCTTTTGCTGGTTTGTTTTTATTTTATGGCACTTAGTATTGGAAAATGAAAATGTTTTACTTCATAATGGAAAATGAATATGCTCCTATTAGATAAAAGTTTGGACTATTCTGCAAAGTAATTACAATTGTCAGTGAAAGAAAAGCAACTGAAAACTAACAGGCCTGCATTTTTCGTCTCTTCTGGTGCAGAAACAAAACAAAAGTGTTCCTTAACATTTTGCAAAAAAGTAAAACAATTCTGCGGAAAACGAAGTTTTATTTTAAAAAACCTTTTTTAAACTGAAAAGTTATTCTAAAGATCATGCATAGTTGTATGGCATGTCTGATTTATAGCCTATGCAAGGACACCATAAGAAAGCAGGGCCAAATCCAGAGCAAGCATAAATAAGTTGTTAGCTTAAATAGAGCATTGGACTGGCTGAGAAACTCATCCTCATTCCGCTACGTTCGTAGTAAAAACAGTATGTCTCATTTCTCTCTGAACTAGCTCTCACTCTTGTAAAGGTTCCACACACTTCCAAGTTCGTTATTATTCTTAGATGAAAGGCCTGTAATAATATATGGCATTAAAAGATAGGGGAGAAACCAATTCTGTAGGTCAGAGTCTGTCATTGCTTAAAAAAAAAGTAAAGTCCATCTTCCCTGAATTTGGATGATTTTCCTTAAGAAATGAAGCCAGGGAAGATAGATGAGCCACTGGCTGAAAGGAAGAGTTATTGTATAATAATAAATATTGTAGGAGACAGAGAATCACCTTTTCACTGAACATTTTAGAAGTTTCAAGATATATCACCCCTGCCATGACATTTAGCTGGGGCAGAAGAACCTACTCCCACTCAGTTATCTGGGAAACCTCCTTAAGCCAAATTCTGCTCCTTGACACATTTCCAGCAGCTGTTTTAAAGACCATATGGAGCCCTGCATGCATCTCAGAAGGCCTAAAGTTCTGCAAGTGCTTCACCACTAAGTAATAAAGATCTCACAACATCTTGCACCTTGCAAATGGGAAAACGGAGACACAGAGAGAGACATTTGTGGTCCCCTCCCACGGCGTGGCAGAGGCAAAGATAAAATGTGCCTTAGGTCAGAGGCCACTCTTCTGTCTTTAGACTGTGCTACTGCTATTCATAAATGTTTATTCATTTTGTATTCCAAATATGGGTGATAGTGAAGGCAGTAGTAACACTAATATACGTTTTTCACTTGCATTTTACTACACACTAGTAATGGCAGAAGAGAGAAACTAGGGAAATGCTCTGTCTTCTATTTGATGGGTGACCTCTCCTGTCTGATATGGAGTCCAAGAAAGTTAACAGAAAAATTTGGTACTACACATACTTTTGCGCTGTGGAAGCATCTTCAAGTGATCACCCTAATGCGGAGAAACTAAGACCCGTGTTATCACTGCAAGGGCAGGGTATGTTTTAACTTGTACATGTTTGAGAGCTCCCTTCTACACTGGGATTAATTCCTCTGTACAGAAAACATCCCTCAGATAAAGTTATATCATAATCTGACACAAAATAGAGCTGAAAAATGAATTGACTTGGCTGGCATGAATTAAAAATTGTGATGGGTGTTTGCGTAACACTAGTGAACACCGTAGGCCAGATTCTGTCCTTATTCTGTATAATAAATGTTTGGTAATGGAGCAAAATAAAAGTGCAATGTATCTTCATGCTTTCAGGATTGTAAGTAAGAGGGAGGTCCACTGAAAAAGAAAAAAAAAGAAAAACAAGTACTTTAATGGAAAACCAGGATGAGGGAAAACACATTATCAAAGTGGGGATACGCTAGTGTACAATTGGAGGAACGTAATGATAAAACAGCTCCATGAAATCTGAAAATACAGAAAATACTTTTTTTCATAGAAACGCATCTCTACTGTATATTTCATTATGCCCTTGGGAGTTGCTTATGTATATCATCTGCATAGAACAGAGTGAAATTAATCTTTGGAGTATTTTGCTTCTAGCTGGGAAATCAACAAAATGTTCGTAAAGAGGAGCTACTAAATGCATTTCTTATTCCTGGGGGGAAGCATTTCTAGCAGCAGCAGGCATGACTAGCTCTATTTTATACCTTGTCAGACTTTCAGCTAAAAGTGAACTGAAAATTTTGTGCTAAGTGCTAACGCTGGTATGTGGGAAAGCAGCAACAAGATTATGTTCCTTTTCTTCCTTGGTTCAGATCTATTCCACATGGCTGTTGGTCAACAGTCTTTTCCCATCCAATTGCATCTGGGGATAAGCCAGGATACTGGAGACTCATTACAGCTTGTAGAGATGAGTTGCCCCCTACACCGCATCCTAACTTGATCTAACTGGAATTTGTGCTGTTTATTTGAGCATAGAGAGTGGTACATCCTCTCCAGTTTGCTTGATGCAATCAGGACATTTAAGCAAATGTACCTCAAGTGAGAGCAGCCATGCAGAGCAATGGGACTAGCAGCGAGACCATGCCCAGTAGAGAGCTCTCTGCATCTCGGCTCCATCCCTAGGTCCATCATTGGCAGGATAAAGCTTTAGCCCAGAGGCAAGCCATTTCCTTCCAGCTTGAAGCCTCACTTGAATTCTTGAAAAGCATATGTGGATGGCAATCAGGCCACCACTCTGATAGTGCTTAAGCCTGTTGTGAAGATAAGATCATGGTCGTGGCTCCGCAGTGCAGCAGCAGCACGCTGCAAGTTGGGTTGTGTGTGGCACTGCTGTCCCTAGCGCACCAGGTCTGTGGGAGAAGAGATCTACCAGCATCTTCAAGCAGAAAAAAGTCCCTTGCTGGTTTGTGAGAGTCGGAAGGGGATGCAGTACACAGTGGTTTTAAATTGTTTGTGTTCACTGTATTATAACAAACTCTGAGGCAATAATTACTTCCCTGAGGTAATATCAACTGCACTAACAGCATGAGAAATTTGATCTGCCCATTTCCTGGTTTTGGCCACAGCTTGTGAAATCACAACTATCAAACGCAGAGCCTGGATGAAAGAGCTATTTTCCTCTATCTACGCAGCTATTTTTGGTTCTTCATAGCTTATAAATAAAATAATCTTTGAGACTGGAATTGCTCAGGAGGTTTTTTTCAACCAAATGGCAAGTGCCTTTAGAACACTTGGGGAGATGGGGGAAGTCAAAATCATTTTTGAGTCACACCTGTGTTTTTAGAAATGTTTAAAACTGAAAATTTGTTCCTAAAAAAACAGATACACATATACTCTGAGTTCGATCCTCTCCCTGGAGAAGCATTCATAGCTTCAGTGATTTCCATGCAGTTATGTCAAATTACATGAGCCGGATGTTTGCTCCAGGCCATTTTGCAATCACAAACAGCAGCAATGTGATACAGATCTCAGGATATTTCTGAAAGGAAGGCAAATGTCACTGATAGACTGGTTGCAAAAATGTCATTCATTCATAAAAATGTCACGAGTGACTGAAAGGAATACAAATGAAATATTTCACCTGTTTGGAGCTTCATTTTGCAGTCCCTTTAATTGTATTTATCAACCACATTTTCCTAATCTTTTCAAAGATCTGTCTTCCTGCGATTTAAGGTCTGTGTTCGGGAACCTTGGGTTAAAAAGAGACCTCCCTTTCAGTCTCTAAGCCTGGAAAGGCGAGGACTACTGTTGCAAGATAAGAGGAAATCTGAGATGTGAAAGATGGCTGAAACCAAAGACACTGACCCAAACAGCAGGCTATGTAAATGCAGGTGTAAGTATAGGCAGCAGCACTGGCGTTACATGAAGTAGCAAGCACTGGTTTGGTAATTAGAGATGGCGTTTTGAAGCCACAAGCACTTACTGTGTGAGCATGTAGAGACTAAAAGCATGAAGTGTGCCCTAATCCAGAACACAGTAGCATCCTTGGAAAGAAGCTCCAAAGAAAATTAAGGCGAAAGAGATGTAATCTCATAGCATCAAGGATGAAATGACTGAATACCTGACTTCCTCAATCACTCCTACCTCAGGCAATGAAAACAAGCTTATACTCCAGGGTGAGAAGGAAAATTTGTGAGAATTATGGAAGTCGATCACAGTGTTTTATTTGTCCATGGTGTGCAGAAATTTCTCAGAATCCAGAATAGTCTTTTTTTAAAATTTCTTTTTGTTTTCCCAACACAAACAAGGAATATGTACTGAATTAGAGTGGAAACTTTTAAGTCTGGTTTTCCAAGATAAAGAGCTGTAGCATAAGCAAGAACACAGTTCTACTTAGGGGTCACAAAAACTGTCTAATCCCCTGATTTGTGCAGCAATAGAGGTGAAGATCTCAAATTCTTGCACAACACATAATCCAAAACGGAATTCAATTCTAAATCAATTACAAAACACCAAAGCTTTTATACTATGTAGCTTTTTCCCCTCTTCCACCAAACTGATGTTAGTGAGCAAGTATGAATGGATAGTACTAGAATCAACTAATGGTAGGGATAACCCCAAAGTATTTGTACAGTTGTTCCTGTTCCCTGTCTGACCTGCTCTGCTTTATGTCAGTGTCTACTTTAAGGGGTAGGAATTGTCTTTCTGTACTGTGGTTTATGTGGTGTCACAAACGTTGATATTGATCTCTTGCAGCAAAGGTTTCTGTTTGATCTCACCAGTGTAAAAGCGTGTATGTTATTTTCATCAGGGCCTTTCCAGTCACTTGATTCATTAGGTTTGCACAAAGTAGGATTCTAACTGGGCTGAGAGGAGGGGGAAGTTGTATGTGCAGAATAAGATTTAGCAATTCCTGTATTTCCTGCAAGAGAGTGGCTATTTTGAGGTTGGCTTGTTATGTTTGGTCTTCCTTTAAAAAAAAAAAAAAAAAATCTCCCCAAAGCAGAGAACAATGGCATCTAATTTTCCCATCCACTGTTTGTAAAATCTTTATTAAATAAACGTATTTTCTACCTTCTCCCTTTTAACTTCTCCACTAATTCTGTGACACGATAACCTTGTTCTGAGTGTAAATGTCCTTCCTCTCCCAGTCAGAGATAACAAATGTCCTTGACAAAATAGTACATCTTCATTTTTCACAACAGAGTTGCCCTCCCACTGGTTACTTAAAAAGCAAAATTAATGTTTTGTCTGTGGGAGCAATTTAAGCTGAGATAAACTGCAGGTATTAGCCTCTCAGAGAGCATCCCGAGCTGACGTTATAACCTTGTTCAGTTGATACATCTGGTGGTTTATGAGGTCTCCCATAGCAGTATCCACAGAAATGGTTTAGTTTTGGATCATGCAGTAGGATTATGAATCTGTAACACTGCCACTGTCACAGATGGGTATTCTCCTAAGTGGGCTCTGACTCACTTGTCATTTGCATTCTTCTAAGGAGGAAAATCCTTAGAGATGTAAATCAAAGGTATTAGTAGGAAGCAACTCATATTCATCTGCAGGAAGCAGGAAAAAAGTAAAAATCCCAATGGTTTTGCAATTACATCGTCTCCTTCATATGATCAGTTGAGTGTTATTATTGGGCCATAGTTACTCCCAAGCTGTTTGGCACCCTATGGATGTGAACTTAGGTGCGAAGTCCCATAGAAAGTCTCCTGTGGAGGATATGTTGAGAGAGACTAAGGGGAGGGTTCAGTTTCAGAAACCGAAGTTCAACATGCCTGTGTTCATGTTTATGTGGGAATGAAGGGTCTACACTCTTCATGTCCAGCCAGAGCTCTATGAAGTTGCTTAAAGAGTCACCTAGTGCCACCTGAGAGAGCCACAGGAGGCTGGCTGGTGTGAGACAGGACCTGTCAAAGATCCATGCTTTTCTAAATGGCTGTTAGACCCATGTAAGGTACTACAGGGAATTTCTAATGCCACTTCATACCTGCATTCAGCCAACTGAATTGAGCCCTAAGCATCTCTACTGCTCCTCATGCAGACAGGCAAGCAGCAAGCACAGCCTGGAAAGTCAATGGCACTGGTCACCAAAGAACTGAGCTAACAGCACTGGTTCTCTTAATCAAAACATTTTCCAAGGTAGAAGTTTCTCTGACAGAAATTAATTGCCTCCCTGCAATTGCCCCAAAGTAGAACAGAAACAGTGCATCTCTGTGCCCTTCTCTTTTCCTGTCTTCTTACACTTTTAGATCTTCTCTGACACAGACGAGTAACATTTGAAGTTCTCTGTGGGGAGAGCAAGTCCAGCTCAAGGTCTAGAAAACAATTAGATATCCTGGGATGTTGAACTGTGACAACTAGCCACCTTCTTTGCCTCTCAATTCTTGACCTTGATTCTCTTTGCCTTTGTCATATATTCTTTTAGATATCATTGGAGGCTGTATGTAAGTAACAAAGACATTTTTGACATTACTCAAGAGGAACAGCATCATTCTTCTAGTGCTTCATAGCTCACAAGTGCTTTAGAACCTACAGGCGTGGTGGTGTGCTGTGCAACAGGTCCCTGGTGTCTAATCTCCCAAGTATGTGACTCATTCATCCTACAGCAGTGTGGGACCATAAATATCAGACGTTCAATCGCTCAACAGAAGGCCATGTTCATGTGTGGTTGATGAATGCAAAGTCTCTAGGTAGTAAACACTCAGGCCCAAAACAACCCAAGCCTGCAACCAAGAATGAAAAGCTTTGCTGTTTTGTAGAACTTCAGGTTAGAAGGTAGACCTTGTAGTCAGTAGATCAAGGGTAGTCCCTGCTGAGAATTATGCTATCTAACTTATATATAACAAGTATTAACTAAGTTTTGTTGTTGTTCCTGTCTTAGTATCCTTTTAAGGCCAAAAATATTTTCATTGTGTCATGAACTGTTTACAGTCAAAATATGCTTGACAGATTCTAATTAATACACTCAAAGGGACAGTTTTAGTACAGTTTCCCACAGACACTTCTATAGCAATTGTGTTTCAAGGGGGCAATAAAACCACAGGGAGGTTTTGCACTATAATAACACTTGGCTGTTTATCTGGGCTCAAGGTTACTTGGGTGTTATATATTCTTTCCTGGTGGAGGAGAATGAATTTAAAAAGGAAAATACCAAGCATCTTTCAGGTAGGGGGCTGCACCATCCTAGAGACTTTTTAGCAAAACAAGTTCAGGTGTCTTAAGCCTAGCAGAGCTAGAAAGAGCTTAAGGACACATACATGCTCCTTTGCATTCCTGCAATTCCCCTTAAACTATTTGTTGTCTGTGGTGCAAGTCAAATACAGCATAGAGATACCATTACAGAAGTACCACTAGGGACTCCAGCATTACAGGTACGTTGACAACTGCACTTAAAGCAACATTAAAATCCTGCTAGTTCACAAATTAATGGTAACTTTGGAAACCAAATTCTAACACAATAGCTCTTCAGGGGACAATCTGGAGGAGGAAAAGCATTTTTATTTGGCTTTGACAATCTCACTTGTTTTCTTGGCCCCTTTTTTGCTAACAGCCACTTCAAACCTAGCAGTTGCAGAATACACTCATGCTCTAGTACAGGTCTCAGGATACATGGCACATTTCAAACTTTTAATCACAGCCACTGATCATTGTTATTCATAACCAAATTTAGTTCTGCAAACAAGACAATTAAAATGTCAAGCTTCATCAGTTGCATTGATTTTCCAGAGCAGCCTCACACTTGGCTACAGCCTTGACTGGGATGTCTCCCTACAGGCTCTGCTCTTTCCTTGCCCTATTCAGATCCCAAGACCAATCTTCAGAAGCAGAAACTCTCAGTATGAAAAACTTTATGAGTTGCATGTGATCCCTGGTGACATCCAGAGGGTGCAATAGAAATAGGAGTAACTTTCCAGCAAACCCTCAAGCTTTACTGCTCAAGAAAATACAGTTCTCTACTGTAGGACCTGCCAGTCCTCCACTCCCACTAATAGCAGCAAGGCAGCTTCTCCCTGTGATGAATTTCCTGCAGTGCAACAACTTTTCAAGCTTCTGTTTCTAACTGGAGTATATTAATGAGAGCTGAAGTCCATAGCAGAAACAAGAACAAGCAAGACAGGCAGAGAGTTCATCCTCTTCAAACCTTCCTACATTTGAAAAGGAATAGCCACTTGTGCCTCAGTACTTTGGTTCCAGAGTAAATGTTGTTCAATGGGTACATTAGACAGGTGTAGGGTCTAACATAAAAACTACCATAATAAAATTATACTGCACAATAACTTATTCTCATCATAATTCCTAACTACTGAACTCTAGACTGCTTCAGCTGTACCTTAACCAAAAATTGAGCTGTAAAAAATTCAGAGAAGGGCACTACAGAAAATTAGAGTTGACACCAGAACCTAGACAGTGTGGGACAAAAATTATGTACAGATGAGAAGCAAGAGAGAACATGTAATTATGAAGGGAAAGGTGAAGTCTAGTCACTTCTTCCTGTTTCTCTAATGTTACAATGCAACAACATCACTCCCTGGAAAGATTAATAGCTGATACATATAGTTTAGAGCAAAATAAGAGGAAATAATACTGCAAACAGCAGCTGTTTAACCTAGACATTGCACATCCAGAGAAGATCATTGCATCATTTTCATTGTCAAATGTTGAAACAGTCTATGGTCTTTAATAAACATCTCTAATTATAGGTGGTAGGACATTGGAGGGCTTTGTGAGAGAGTCATGATTTAGACCTTTAGGGCAGCACTGCCAGGCCTGAGGTCTGTTTTATCGTGGATATAAATGCTGGGCTCACACTACCAGGAATGTCTAATCCATGACTAACTAGAAGGATCTGAGTCCACAGCATAAAAAAATCCCCTGAGGTCTACACTGGTGAGTAAGTCAGGAATGTTAAGTACTAGAAGGCAGTAATCAAGCATGCCAGAATTTACAAGATCAAGACAAGATTTACTCCTAACCTGGCTCCTAAAAAGATTGGATAGTATACGCATCCTAATCTGGAAAAGTCTTTGAACATACTTCATCTAGAAATAAAAGTGGGCATCTTATGGCAGCACACTTGCATAGAATAGTAATTGTCTTTCTCCGAGTTGAGATGACAGCCACCTTGAACCTCACCAGTTCTTATACTTCCACCCCCCAAATTCTTCTTCAGTTAAAAAAATATTAACAGTAGGAGATCTTCATTTTTGGCAACACTTTCTTTTTACATTCAAGTCAAGCCAGTGCTACTGGACCAAATCTTCAGCTGGTGTAAATTAGCATGATTCTGTTGGTTTCACTGAACCTCAAGTGAAGCTCAAACTTGTCTCTTGGTTTCAGTCACACTGCTCTGGTCTGTGCAGAGGGTTTGCCCTACTACTCATTGTAGTTCATGCAGGTCACAGTTCACTGCCTGTTTTCGCTCTACTTAGAGCCAGTGAGACCTCTGACCTGCTCTCCTTAGGGCTTTCACAACCCCAGAAGGAAACAACCAGAATGGTCACTCCCTCCTTGTCACCTCTTTGTAGACAACTGGAACATGGAGCAGCGCTCAGAGTGCTCTCGAATTGTGTCACTGTGCTTCTGGGACTCATAACTGAGAGAGAGTTTGGAAGAAAACTACTCCAGTTACCTTTGAATATCTGGTATGATTCTACACTTGAGTTTTTCAGATCCTACACATCATTAAGGTGCTCATGAGACTAGGATTGTCAGCAATGAGGAATGAACCAGGGAACCCAGCTTCTCAACATGGGAACCCTCCTGTTGCCTGAGCTCTTTCAGCTCTGTTGCATAAAGCTCTGGCAAGATTTTCAGCTTTCCCATGTAGTCCAGCCACCTGGACCGCAATCATATTAAATGCATATTTTCTCTGGCATCTTAGAGCAGTGTGCTTTGCAACTCATAGCTTAAAGAATCAAGAGTCAGTTTGGGACTTAATTGTATGTGCTCTCCCTATTCTGTATTATCCGTATGCACAAATATGAACAGTGCATATGCCTCCAATTTTGCTAAAAATACATATCAGAAAGATACATGTAAGTAAATTTTAAGGTAACGTAAAAATATAGAAAAAGATACTTGCAACTTCTAGATAGATCATTGCAGGCACAGAATTATGAACCTACTATTTTTCCCCCACCTGCCCTCTGAATTTTTGGCGTACCCTTGCTGTCATACACCTTGCATTGTTTGTTGCTTTAAGTGAATGTTAATGCTAAAAGAGAGTCATTTGATGGCAAATTGAAGGAACATTTAATCTAATCAATGCTTGCTTTGAACTTCTGCAATGCTACAAAAGCTTGTTAAATTACTGTGTTTACATAGTGCAGCTGCATTCATGAGCCTGCACGCTACATTATTTAGTGCTGCATGTAGGTGCCAACAGAGCTCAGGACTGTGGTTGTATGTGCAGAAACGTCTTGATGCTTTGTTGCAACCTATCTTTGGTTGCACAAGTAATATCAGAATCTTAAGAAAACCTTCTGTGAGGAAAGTTCAGCAGTATTTTTCTCCTGGTCTCATTCAAAACCAACAAGAACAGAAGCACATGAAAAAGTAATGGAAAAAGTAAGTTAACTGAACTACTTCCAACTTCAAAAGCAGTGCTGAGCAATTTCAGTTTACAGAAAAGCTTCAAGTAACAGAAACAAATAAACAGATTAATTTGGATGAAATCAAGGTGGTATTCAAAGGAAACCTGAGTGCTGTTTTTCCTCATAGAGTTATACTTGGTGAATGTAATATACTTTATATTTTATGAAAAAAATATAGGCAATAAAGTCTTAAGTTAACAGAAAAATTTCAGCCTATACAGGACAACATCACATAGTAGTGTTACCTGATGGAATCCAGAACTGAAGATTTCTTTCTACGTCAATACTGCAGTGTGGCTCTCGGCAACTTAGGCTGTATCGGTGTACCTTGTGTTTATCATGAAGCAGTAGAATATGTTCTTCTGGTGAATAAGTCATCTTGCAGAACTGTGGGTGAAAACAGAATTATGTAAGAACAACTACCAAATATTTATATTAACTTGCTTATATAGCTGAAAACATCACATGGATAGAAGCTACATGCAAGTGTGTAATTGTGAAGCATTAACGGGAAAACAGGAAACATCAATTGTTTATCAGTGATAAATTGGCAGGACTAGCAAAATATTTTGAAGGCTGTTAGATACATACGCAGGATTTAGGAACCCAAAATTTAGCTCATGTAAAGTCAAGGTAATAGCTGAAGGAAGGTAATACTAGGTGAGAAATTTGGAAAAGAGTAATGCCAAAAGTGATCTGGAAGTTGCACTGAATTACAAACAAATCAAAAGTTAGAACATTATATGTTTGTAAAGAAGAGCAGCATGTGCTAGCATTTTGTGAATGAAAGTTTGTATCAACGTAGAAAGAATGCAACAAAAATCTTAAGTATAAAAGCTGTTTCAGTACCTGAAACAAATACATCTATGCTAGGCTTTCTTTTATTAATTTTATGGCATGCTTTAGGCAAAATGGGTATAGTGGAGGAAATGGGAGAATAAGCAACAAAAAAGGACAGGGGCTCAGTGGGTGAATATGTAACCAAAAAACCTAAAGGATATGAATAATCAGGAAGGCAGCAATACTGTGAAAACCTAAAGCTACTCCCTAAGTCTTATTCCTGCAAAAATGTATTTTTATAGAGAGAACACACCAAGAATTTTTTTTTTTTTTAGAATATTCTAAATGCTATTAATTTTAGAACAAACACCACTACGTTGTTTGTGGAAACCAAGTAAAAGAATGCAAAGCAAATACGTAAGTAAACTAATAACTAGTGTTTATTCAATGACTGTTTTGTACAAATAAGCAGAGCGTTTTAATATCAGTTTGTAAACATCTCCTTACCCAAACTGCATATTCAGTTGAACATCATCTACAAGCAAGTCAGTTGAAAATAAGCGCATGGAAAAAACAGGTTAAAATTCAAAGGAAAAAGCCCTTAAAAGCGCAATGAGGAGTGAGAAAGGATGAAGAAAAACAAGGAAAAAATAAAAGTAATTGTTCAAACTTTTTACTTGATAAACAATGTTGGAAAACTGCCAACCACAGAAAGACAAAAAAAAATCTACTCATCTTGTATAAACTGAGTTGCAGATTGGCCAATGGAAGACTTTAAACGAGGCTGTCTGCTAAGAAGAGAAGTGAAAGTCCCGGCTGTAACTAAATAGATTGACTCCTCTTCCTCTGGAAGCAGCTGAGCAAGAGCTCCTCTTTGACATCTCTCAAAACTTCCCCCTTTCTCTGGCTATTGCAGTGAAGACCACCTGGCTTGAGGCAGGCTGGATTAGGCACTGGGGACTGCAGATTTTTAGGACTTAACAGCCTTTTCATTCAGGTGTTTGCATGAGGAGGAAAAGGATCTATGTGGGGAAAGAAAGAGTGTCCCAGCTGAGGATCTCCCTTCCTTCCTGCCCAGGGGAGCTTCCAGCCTGCCAGGGAACTCAGGGAGGGGAAACGGGCAGCAAATGCCCTCAGCTGCTTCCCCTCCTCTGCCAAGAGAGAGGTGCTTACAATGCAGATTGCTGGGCTCTCTCCTATGAAGGATGTTAAAACAGAAGAGAATTTGCTTTTCAAATACAGAGGTTGTTAGCTTTGATGAATAAACCATACAAACTGTAGATACTAGTTAGGTGTCTCCGCTCAGCAGATCCACTCCCTTCCTCGCTGGGACAATTAGCTCATGCATGAAACCGAGGACATGCGTCCTTTACTGAAACATCTTATGCTTCTCAAGACAGTTTTCAGGTTTCTGAATTTTTCTACCTCAACTGATATTGCTTGAGCAACCATTCAGCTTTCCTATTAGGATAAGCCAAGGATGAAGAATTTCTAGGATATGATGCAGTCCCTTACATAAGGGCAAATCAGCTGAGTAGTGACTTGTTTTTACAGCTTCCTTTCAGACACACTTTTCCCTTACTCTGTCCTCTCTCCTGAAGTGTGCACCCCCAGAAGCTAGTGCAACCCTGCACCATGCCAGCTGCTCAGAACCCAAGGGGAAGCTGCCCTTGCAGGTGCCCTTTACTGTCTGGCTGTGGCCTTGCTGGCTGGGCCGGCCAGCTGCTCCGCTGGAGGATGCTGCAGGGGTGGTTGGTTTGTCCCACAGCTCAATAGGCAGCATCTCATGGGAGGAATCCAGGCTCTTCTTTCCAATCTACCTTGTTTTGGAAATCTTCTGAGTGTTATTAGATTCTGTAAGACCTGACCTTTAAAAGTCAGGGGTGCAATTAACCCATCCGGCCAGCTCCACATCAGCAGCTCACGCTAGCCTAGGAGAGGCAGGAACCAGACAGTGCACTTCTGACTAATGTTATTATAGAGGAACAGGAGGTGGACCCAGACGCTCTAATTAAACTGCAGCAGGTCTGCTCAGCAGGCTGTTATGATTGAGTGCAAAGCAGAGATACTGTGCAAAGCATGCTAGAATCCCTGGGCTTCATCTAATTACACGGCATAGCCATTTTTGTGTTGATTTGCTGTCAGTAGCCTGTCATCCAGCTGGCAAAAGAAAGGGAAGGTATCCAGAGAAATGGGGATCCTCCACTGCCAGTGCTCTGGTCCGGAGGCCTCTCTGCTAACTCACTTCATCAAAACTAGTGCGTAAAAGCATGGCTAGAATGGAAGGAAAGGCAGTGTGGCCAGGAGGATTGCCTTCGCTATCTGTGCAAGTGACTCTCTGCTCTGCTTTCATTTGTATGTCAGAAATAGCCCTGCATGTAAGAGTGCCCCTGAAGAATAGAGGAGGCATTTGCTCGAGTCTGACTCAGTGTTTCTTTGGTGTAGGTGAACACCCAGGCTCTAGAGCCTCTGGCCAGCGCTAAATGGTCACTCCTCTCTCTCCCTGTCCCATCTACTTTAGATATGGACTTAAATGGCAAAATGGAAATTCTGCAGAAAGGTGAATCTTGTGGCTCTGTTGGGCTTTTTTGCTTTTTCTGATATGTCAGTTGGCTTGAATTGTGGGCTGCATTTGTCTGTGTCAGTGTTTGCTGTCCTTTCCACTGGGGAACTACTGACATTTCTTGTTTCTTTCTCTCCCTTCCTCCTGCTCGCAGTGAATTGCCTCTGGTTCTGCGCAGCCCTTTTCCGTTAACACACAGAAAACCTCAGACTTAAGATAAAGCTACTTTTTACTTGGATCAAATGGGTCAAGCCTGAATTCGTTTTTTATTGAGGCTGGTAACCTACCCACTCTGCAGTACAAACACAAGTAAAACCTGATCAGTTGGTGCTGATTGTTTTGGCCCCTTGTTTCTCTCATCTCTTACTCAGAGAAGCAGACGAGTTTTCTTGATGGTTCACTGTGGAAGAACGACAGGCTCTCCATTTACTCACAGAGAGCCTTGGGCTGTCCCTAACCTTCCTGCAGTATGCCAAAGTGACCCTGCATACTCAAGGAATCCAAATATCCTTAACAGTATCGAAAGCTGAATGTATGTGAAAAAGCAAGGAGGATATTCTTAAATGTAGGCATTAGCTCCGTGCAACTCTTTACCCAAGGGACAGGGACGGGCTCCTCCAGCTTGTAATCCAATGCAGGAGCCTAATCTATCAACTAGAAAAAAATCCTGGAAAAATTAGTCTTATGAGGCTAAAGCCAGCTGTTGCAAATAGATCCCTAACACATCTTAGACCTTAGCCTAAGTCTCCAAGTTTTCTTGTGTTTAGCTGATTGTGCAAGTGAGCAACTATGCATTTCATGTCTGTTAAGTAAGATGGGTGGAAGAGCTTGGGCGCTGATTTGTTTAGGCTTAAGAACCTAGTTCAAAATTATTTGAAGCTTCCTCATAATTTCTCAGCTAAGCCTCTGAATTGCCCCTCTCACTTGTCTTTCTCTGTTTGAGTACTGCTGTTAGAATTTGCAGCTGAAAAATATACTTCTTTGACTTGCAGAAAAACATTGTTAGCATGATTACCTCTTAGGAAACAAAAAACTCTTAACACCTTTGTACTTGCTCCTGATTTGTGTCTGTGGTTTTTCACCTCTACTTTGCTGTCCCGTATACTATAGTATTGTTCATCCAGTTCCATATTAATGCACAAAACTTCCAATTATTTTAAAATAGAAGCTATAGGAATAATTGGATGTATTGCTGATATAATCTATAACAAAAGTCTAAACTGGAATAGGTGCATTAGTACTTGCAAAGCTAGTAGGGGTTGTACCTCTTCTTGGAAATAATGAAGATGACAGAAATTGCAAGGTATAAACAGAGACTGAGGGCCAAAATTTTTGACATAAGTATGTCCCTAGAGCTGCAAATAAGTGCCAGGAAACTTGGTGCTGCTGGAAAATCTGATTAGGTCCCTATTTGCATCTTAAGAGCTTATATATACTTATGGTAAATTAGAACTTTCAACAGAGGTTGATGTTGGATCTGGGCCTTTGAAAAAAATCTAACCTCACTGAAGTGATTGGGAAATCTTTCAAATGCCTTTTAAAGATTTCCCAATCTTTTAAGTTGGGGTCATCCAAAAGTTTGACAACCATAGACCAAATGATATTATAGGAATTTGCTCAGATTGGGCTTTTGGAGACAAATATACTTTATGATCTTATAGAGCAGTGGAAAAATCATTTTGCCAGGACTAGATGGAAAAGACCCATGGGCCATCAGCTGTGCAGCCATGCACCAAGCTTATGGAGTGACTAGTTACTCATTAACCCCCTTTTTGTGATACTTGCTATTTTCCTGATCAGAGCAGGAAAAAATGCATACTTGCTGCAGTTCAAGTCCTATTGGAGAGAAGCATAAGAAAGTTTATCTACTACATAATCTTTTCAAATGGAATTAAAGTGAATTTAATTTGGCTTAAATCATAGACTTGTCCTCTGCCTGGGTGGATCACAACTTACTTGCCTATGTTTGAGAATCAAGACTCACACAGCTACTGAAATCTAAAGACTGGTGGGAAATGTGGCTGATGCTATTTGGATGAGTAAGGGGAAAGAGAGGGTGTGGGAATGTTATTACTAAGAACTAGTTGAAACCATAGTTAGCAGAAAAGTTATCACATTTTTTTGTCTTAAGATCCTTCTAGTGGGAAAAAAAAAATCCTTCCTAAAAGGGCAGGAAAAGAAAGATAGAGTGATCAAGCAGAAGGATGGGGAAACCTGCCATGAAATTTTACCTAAATTTGAAGTATTTCAGGTTTTCTTTCAGAAAATGGGAGGGGGGAATTAGAGTGGCAATAGTCTGAAATGGCAACATTTTCATCAAAAAAGTTCCAGTCAAATCTCTACTGACAAGGGCAATGACAGTCATAATGATACTCATTTTTCTCTACATACTTCCTTTATTTCCCTTATATAAATTTAACTACCCTGATGTCCCCACCACCACCACCTCAGGCCTATGACTGTACTAAACCAGCATTTTTACCATGACCCCTTTGGCACACAACCCTGCGATACCTCTTTGGATTCATTAGTCGCCTGTTGTGGTTTACGGCGTGTCCATCTGCCATTCGTTAGGCACTCTGGTCACGGCTAGCGGGAGGCTAGCTCAAGTCTGGTGGAGCAAGACTGTAATGAAGCAACAGCTGAGTCTAATCCTAGCTAGCAGTTATTGCCCATGTTTCATTAGCTATGTGTTTATGGATGTTTGTGGTATGTTGTTTTCCTCCTCTGTTAGGCTATGTGCTTTCTTTAGTAATTAGTGTAAGTTGAAGAAAGATCTGCTGGAATAAATAGCTGAGGCCTTTGGCTTAGTGAGAATGGCATGCAGAGACAGGTAAGCACTTGGAGTGATGCCTTTGACCAAAACTGGACACTTGTAAAGTACACACTTCCAAGGGACTAACCCTGCCAACACACTCCACAGCAAGTGCCTAAACCCCCCCAGCAGTAACTGGTGAGCTGCTGCAGTGCTCCCCACCAGCACCATGTAAAGAGTTGTGGAAGGCCCAGGCAAGCAGGTGAGCAATTAAAGAATAGGGAGAAAAAGTAGCCAGCCAGTTTTCGAGGAGTTCCCTGCCCAAACAGTCAGAATTTGCCCTAACAATCCTTTTCCCAATGATTTTTGAAGTTGATTTAGTTTAAGCAAGTTTCAGAAGAGAAAGACCAGGAGTAAGCCTATCCACATAAGAGCTGTTGAGACGTAGCAGTTGTACTTTCATTTACATGCAAGATGATTTTCCAGGCACATGGCTTTTCAGAGCCATGAATAGCAAAGGAAACACTTGAAAAAACAGTGAAGTGTTTGCAAGAACCCTCACACAGAAGACATTGCAGAGATGAGAAGCTCTCTCTTCAGGAAACCGCTCTAGGATGCAGGAATTTAGCCTAAGCCTCCTTGTTTCCAGCCATTGCAGGCACAGGGATTTCAGTCTTAACTTCTTTCTTGTAGGGGTGGGGCTGCTGCTGGTATCAATTTGAGAACATTACTTATCTCATCCCACCTAAGCAACTCCCCGGGGGCATGAGCTTCAACCTACAGAAAGAAAGGCAAAGCTGTTCATGAGTTCAGTGGGTTGTGCCTCAGGCTCCATTCGAGGAAGGAAGAATTCAGTACAAAAGTCATCCCAGAAATACATAGCTACGTGGAGCAATGGCAGGGCACTTCCCAGCTGTTGAACAATTTAACAGCCCAATTGAAAATAGCCTCCTGATGCATGTTCCTCTAGGAATAATTTCAGTGGCGTGTGAGTTTTCTGCCCTTACATTGTCAGCTTTATTTCCAGGAATGTTTTTCTTTTTTTCTAGCCAATGCTTTCTGTCACAGTAGCTTATCTGACAATAGATTGCAGTGAGCCTGCCGCTTCCCTGCTTTCCCAAACACACGGTTCTGGCCTTCTTATCTCCTGTATCAATGAGTGACATATCTTTAAATGTTGTACTTTATCTAGTTAAAACAAGAGTATAACGTATGCCCCTTTTCTAACCAGACCATGCTCATTTACTTAGTGAATTATTCATCTCTTCTTGCCACTTGCCGTGCTTTTTTTGGGGGGGGCTAAACCCTGAAGAATGGGAAGGGAGGGAATTCAGAGAATGGGGAGGAATAACAAAATTCCTCTTCCAGCTCTGACCTCGATAACAGTGGGGAGAGCAGGAATCACTGCCTTGATGGCTCATCTTCCAGGACAACCAGTAGAGCAGATAGAGTAGCTAAGCCTGCCTGGAGCAGGAGCGTGACAGAACAATGCTGCTGGGGGCCAGGAGCAGGATCACTTTTATTGCCCCCCTGGGGCTCCATGTCACTGGGGCTCCATCACATCTGCCCCAGGTGGATGAGCAAGAGGTGCCACAGCCCTCCCAGGTGCTCTGCCATCTAAACAGCAAGCCCACAGGGCAGGACAATACCTGTAAGTGGAGCTTAAAGACCATATCTTTTCTTATATATGAAACCATAACAATAAAGAGGGGATCAGACTACTTTAAAAATAACCCTTGCTCCTGTAAGAATGGTGAGCAAAGCTCTCAGCTTTGGCTGAAATCAGCTGGAGCTGAAGAGTTCATCCCACCCTGCAGCGGAGTCATTTGTGAGACCACGAGACTCATCTTTATCTCCTGGTGAAGCCATATCAGAGTACATCAGGAAACTTAAAAATACCAGCTGAATTTGCCTCCTTTTTTAAAAGCAGTAAGGAACTGACGGTTATAGAATATTCTTGCTGTCTGTACACAGCTCATTGAAAATCCAGCTTCTAACAAACAAAATAAAATGAATGCTTTCTTTAAAGGTACATCTGTGAAAGCATTGTTTCAGCATCCAAGTAAAAAGTACTATTTATATTTCTGAAACGCTTCTGCTTTGTCAGCATCAGCCTATTTGCAGTGATAATCCATTTATCCTGGCAGCAGTACCATTACACCCAGGTTCCAGATGAAACTGAGGAATGTGCAGCGAAACT
The DNA here is from genome assembly GCA_013401315.1 of Balaeniceps rex. Lineage (NCBI taxonomy): Eukaryota > Metazoa > Chordata > Aves > Pelecaniformes > Balaenicipitidae > Balaeniceps > Balaeniceps rex. The sequence continues at coordinate 59,245 of VYZW01009824.1, forward strand.
AAAGACCAAATTTTTGAAAAGCTGCTTGGGGGCTGAAAGAGGAAGATAGGGTACAAAAATCTCTAGAAATGCCTTAGTGTAAGTGAAATCACCAGGTGTAGGGTGTGTTTTCTCCAGCAGCAAAGCCAATTTAAGCATTCCTCACCTTTCCCACAAGACCACCTTCTGCTCTCAGTTTGTCCACTTCAGCTGTTGGAGGCACCATGCCTTTCTCATGACCAGTGGAATGATCAGGGTTAACCAAAAAAAAAAAACAGTCTTGGGGAAAGAGCATCTTTTGAAGCAGGATAATGTCATTAATTCCAGGTAGAGTTCATCCCCACAAACACATGAATCAGCATGACTGGATGGATGGACTTGGAGAGCTACAGAATAGGGAGTGACAACAAGAGACTTGGTGGGGAGAGATGGATGGGGGAACACTGGAGAAGGGCATCCTTAGAGACCAACACCATTTAAATGCTACTGGGCATCGTGCTGGCTACCTCTCTGTCCTGCTGGGCGCACTAATAGCTTAGAAAATGTAATCACCCATTATTGTGGGGAAAGCCAAACAAAAAGCATGGTGAAGCAAGGAATGTAAACCACATCTCAGACTGGCTCTCTAGCCACTCCATCAGCCTTCATTATGAGCAATTGGAGGTTTTCCTACTTGTCAAATTGTAGATTCTCAGGGCTGTGTTTCCTCACGGCTCATATGATGTCATCGTGAACGGCTAAGCAAATGCAGATTGCTGCAGTCAGTATACAGCACTCTGCAGGGCAGTAACAGGAAAAATAAATGTATATTGCTTTATTCAAATGCTGGCAGAGAAGTGGAATTGTTTATATTCTCTCTGCTCACTCTAAAAAGATCATGGGGTGAAACTGAGGAAGTGTTCTTTAAAAAAAGCATGAAAAGAAAAACTCAGCGATGAGATGTTTATCCCACTGGCCTGAGAAAATAATAGAAGTTAATATCATAATTGCAAAATTCCTTAGTTCTGAAGTATCTCTGAGCACCTGACACTGTTATCCACTGCAGTGGCATGTACCTACCGAACCACAGGATGGAGGAGAGGATCCTAGCAGGGAAAGATGACACAATACACTTGCAAAACTGCCGTGGAATCTTTAACATCCCCCTAGAACAAACAGGAACTTGTTGTTTGCAGCCTCATGTAAAAGGAATGAAGAAAATCCCATCACTAAGGTCACTTTAAATGGGATAAACTACTGAATGAGATAATGATGGGAAGAGTCCTGAATATTTGACTTGTTATCTTCACTATCTGTGTAATTTCTATGGACAAGAGAATCTCACACAGATAGCATCTCAGATTTTTGGGGTATAACTCATTATTCAGCATCAATAAATGTAGCAGAGCTTCCTCTTAATATAGACTTTTAACTAAGTATAGCTGATTAGCTAGCTGAGACCAGAAGAACACTCCCTGTAGCTATTGCACTCTGGGGAGGGAGGGCCAGGTCTCCTGGCAGCTGTGATTAACATAACTTAGTTTATGATGTTCCTCCTCCAAGTTTCAGGCTTGAGATAAGTCAGAGGTTTTACAGTATCCATTATCTACTACTGTGTTTTTTATTTTGTTTGAAGACATATGGTGTTTATTAGCTGAATGCCCTTTAAGCATTGAAAATGAAAGCAGAAATTTACCATTTAAATTTAGATCATGCTTTCCCCCTGCCACACACACACATAATTTTAAAGTTTACTCTGAACGGTTCCCAGGATTGTGTGTCCAGATTCCAAGCAGAAAGCTAATAATAACCCCTGCATTATTATAGGCACCAAATGAGTGCTCATAAAACTGTAGTTGCAGCCAGAGATAGCAGATGATAGTTGTTTATCAAAACAATGAATTAGTTTAAATTCATTTAATGCTGTCACTAGTACTGGGAACCAAGCACACCACACTGCAGTATACTGGCTGGACCGCTTGGCAGACTTTGCCCATCCTAACATGCCATAGTTCTGATGGGAAATCATTACTTCCAGGTTCTGGGATAAATTAATCTTCCTACTGACAGCGGTTGTATGGGTTGAGCAGTGATGTGAGATCAGGCAGATCACCAGTTAGGCTTCAGATTTAGACAGGCTTCGGTCAGTAATGATTTATGAAAAGTAGCTCTCCACCCACACCTGCTCTTCCAGCCTGCTCCACAAAAGAAAAGAGGTGATGCTGCAGGTGATGCTGTTAGATACCATTAGGTGGCTACCAGTCCCATCTCCCTTAGGGTCATTTTTTTGCCTCTAGAAATGAGCATCTCCGCAGCATGTTAGAAAACCTTTATACAGACTGAGCTTTCTTCTTCAGCTAATAATTTCTCCACTTTGCAACATACTTCTTTGTACCGTGAGAAAGAAGCATGTGGTCCATAGCATTTAACTTATGTTTTACTTCAATTGTTGATCATAGCCTTTCTATCATTCACTTTTCTTGTTCTTTAGTATCGCAAACCTTACTGTGGAAATGATACCTTTGTCTCTTAAAGAGCTTCTCTGCTCCTGTGCCTCTTAATTCTCCATGTGTAATGGCAAAGCTGTTTGCTGTAAAAAAAATTGCTGGTACAAACAAAAGTTCAAGATTCCAGGTGACAAGCAAGTGATGGGAGCAGATGTCTTAACGACACAGAGAAAAGGAGGGAGGATTAAAAAAAAAAAAGAAAAAAGCATAGATAAAACATGAGAACAGCCGTCAGGACATTTGCCACCACTTTCCATGAGATGCTAGAGGCAGTTGGAAGATTATACACTATGTTGCTAGTAACTAGTCACACAAGCCTGAAAAACATTGTGGTTTATGTCACTGTTCGATATATCTGTTCTCACATGCCTTTCTCCATTCATTCTTCTGGGCACTTCTCCAGGTGTCTGGTTCAGGTACTTGGCAATGAGCCTGTCAGAAAGAAAACAGTTCCTTATCTTCTGCCTTTAAAATTCCAGGTAGCCAAAGAGCTGCAATGCAAAATCAGCTAATAGCACAATTTGAAAAGAATGGGTTCCCATAAATATTGTATTCTGCACTGTATTAAAAAGACGTAACATTTACCAATGCTTATGTCATCAGGCTTATAAAAAAGAGGATCATGAAAAATCCGTGAGTCAGTTTTCAATGTATTTTGTTGCCTAATTCTTCATTCCCTGTGATATGAGCACCTTACAGGCATGCATCTATTGGTCGATGAGCCACAAATCAGTCAATAGGGCTGATATGAACTTCTAGTGTTCACCTAAGCTCCTTTGTCAAAGAAAGCTGGACATTGCACAGGACATATGATCTTACAAGATTTTCCCATATATCCTACTCCAGCTGGATTGTAATTGCAATGTAAAGTTTTTCTAGGTTATCTGACATTTCCGTGGAGCCAAACCCAGAAAGCCAGGGTATGCATGTAAAAGAAATGAAGTATATCACAGAAAAACAAGCTGTTCCCTGGATTTTTCATTTGATGCAAGCTGTAGTCTCATCTGATAAAGTATACACAGACTTAAAATAAGATGAGAAAATTATTACAGTCAGGCTGAGGAGAAGAGAGTGATAGATAGTCTGTTCAGACTCTGACCACACAGAAACAGCCAGTGCTGTCTATCAAAATGAAATAGGGAGCTCTGCATCCCTTTGCATCACTGAATTTCTGAGGCAAATGAGAGAAGGCGGCACACTTTATGCCATTTCTAGTTCCCATTTGTACTGATCTATACAGATGTAGTGAAAGAGTAGCACAGCAAGGCACTTTCACAAAGGTACTTTTTTTTTTTTTTGCCATCATGAAGGTTACAAATACAGGCAGTGATCCAGCATTAACGACAGTGGCCTTGCTCACAGCATGCTAACTGCCCTCTCATTCACGCTGACTCACCAGGGCCTGATAAAACCCTATTTTTAAGCATTTAGAGTTACACTAGGTCTTCAGCCTAGCAGCAAAAGAGTATGTTGCGCCTTTCTAGAATGGGTTTGTCAGACCAGGACATACCATGTGAAACAAAATGTCTTTTGCCCCTGGCAAGAACAGCAGTCAGTAGGATGGTGAAACACCAGCCAGGCCCCAAAACTATCAAGCACTAACCCCAGCACGAGGCAGATTGGTTCGCTGAGCTCCTTACCAGCAGCTTCCCTCTTAGGCAGGCGTAAGGATTGACGGCCAGGTTGCTGCTGGCAGCCAGGATGCTCTCGCAGAACAGGTGGGCCTTGTAGACCAGCCCCTACCCCGACCAAGGATTCACACAGAACCGGCTTTTCCCTTTGTTGGAAAAATTTCTTAATCTCCTTTGGCATGAGACCGTGCTCCCTCCCCTACTCCCTGGGAAAGGGGTCCATGGCTCTCCCAGGACATATGGACCTTCTCTAAGAAGGCAACTTCACTCCTCTGCCCTTTCTTCCAGTTCCTCCTATTCATCTCTTGCCTTCTGAGCATGGGAAGGGAGAGAGAGCAGGGATCAGAGCAAAAGCTGAAGGCGAGCCTTAAAAAAAGCCAAACCAACCAAAACCAACAACCAAAACAAAACAAAAAACCCCACAAGAAAACAAAACAAATTTAAAAAAAAAAACAGCAACAAAAATCCCCACTCCTGCACTGCATTGGCCCCTGCTTTCTTCTGTGCTAATGTTCCTCTCTCTGCACTGGCAGGGGATGAGGCAGCAGCTCCACACCATCCTAGGAGCAGCTCAAGGCATCTCCAAAACAGACAGCCAGCCCTTCCTTTCAGGAGCACCACTCAAGTAACTCACTTTGCCTGCGCCTTTAGCCAGGCTCAGTACCAGCAGAGCAAAATTAACTTTTGAACCCGTTTGGGCCATACAGATCAGCTGAAGCTGAGTAGCTGATGGGTGCTACAGCCAAGAAAGTGCATCTTTGCCATCTTCCTGTAATAGTGGCATCTGGTTAAAAAAAACCACAGTTTAGTCCCATACATTTCTCCAGTGCAATACAAAATAACACTGCAGTGAATAAAAGAAAAATATGGAGGCTAGTGAGGTTGGCTTTGTTTGTTTGTTTTAAATCTGCATTTCCTAAATTACACGTTCTTTGAAAACAGATGGTGAGGTGTTCAGGCATTTCCTTTGAAAGAGAATGCTAAAAAACTAACTTCCTTCCAAAAAATGGCCTTTCGGTTCAAAGTGCATTTTCCAACAAAAATTAATTCATACAAAAGTGCTTTGACAATAACCAGAAGATCATCCTGCCATCTAAAGTATTATAGAATTCCCTCCTTTATTTTCTTTCTTTCTTTCTTTTTCCTTTTTAAAGATGACAAACTAATGTGACCAAAAGAAGAGAGTAGGATGTTTTCTAAAGTCAACACTGGGAGAAATGTAAGGAAAAAAAATGCAAAAAAGCTACAGCCCCCTGAAAATTTTGTCATCTTGCCATTGACTTAATGAAGTACTGGATTTTTAAAGAAAAAGGTTTTCCACCCCTTTCTTCTGAAAATATTTTCTTTCTTTTTTCATTTCTCTCTCAAATAAATCAAACTTCTTTTATTTTTCACCTTGAGATGGGGGCTGGGGTTTATGTCAAAATCCTATTTTACTTTCAAAAGTCTTGTCTTTCAAAAGAGCATGCAAATTCAAACTTTACCTGTGTCAGTCATCTAGAAAAGCAACAGTTACTTGTGTGATTTCATCTGTAAGACTTGCTCTACAGCCCGATCACAAATATACTCTGTCTCAGACACACAAACATCTGGAGGTGTTGCCATTAACTATGTTTTGGAAAACCGTATGTGTTAGTAATAGCACACCAGAAAGTTTAGTCTTCACAAAGGGCGACATAACAAGTTATACAATGAAGTCAAGAGAGGAGAAATGGTAGAAGTGTGGATATTACACGCTGCATTCCTAAAACGATCAAAACCATTAGGCACACCAGTCTGATCATTTGTCTTTTATATGAGAGGAGACCTGTGAAATAAACAACCTTATATTGGAGCAATATATTGTGGAATGGGATAACATAATATAAATTAAATCTCCTGCTTGTATTCCATATGCAGCGACTGTTGTAAAAAAATGCCTCCAGCACTGAAGGCAATGGGCAGAATATTACTACAAAAATCCTCCCGTTCAGTGGCGATGGGATGAATGACTACTACACTGTGTATTTTGTGAAATTCGTAGTAGTCTATTCCAGATGAATATACAGAGAGGTTCTTTTATTGTGAAATTACCGTGCCAGAAGCAAGACAAGAAACACTTCCAGCTATTAACATTAGGATGTGGTTATAATCAAAGATTTTGACAAACGACTCCTGTATTTTCCATATTCAGTACTGAATAAGGAAAGTGACTTTTGTTCCGCTAACACGCCTGTGCCAAGACTGCTTTCTCCCCAGTCTCTGAGTAGTGGCAAATTTTGCCTCTAAACCTGGAGGCCAGACATCTCTGCCAGTGAAGGGAGATGCTCACAATTCCCTAACATCGGACTCAATTTGTGCAAAAGCTGCAAGCCTACAAAAGCAGGACCAGGCATGGCTAGATATTGCAGAAGAGCTGGAGCATCCACAAGACCCTGTTGCCTGGGCGTACGCAGGCAGGTAGCACCCCTAAGCCTGGGCAGCCCACACATGGGCTGGTTGGTGAGCAAGAGAGCAGAAACACGGAGGGAGCAGAGCACTGGGTAAGCAGTCACCCTGGAAAGAAGTGTGAACATAGGTAGAGCAATTACCCTTGTGCAAGTCGGGAAATGGATGGCTCACCTTTCAGGTTCATGAGCACCTGCAAGCATTAGTGTCATTGCACTGAAGTCAATGATTTTTATGTTCATTTTCAGTGGCGGCAGAAGTAAACTAATGTGCATGCTCTGATAAAAGCACAAGTTATTGTTTACTTCGTTCCTTGCAGTTAAAAAGTGCTTGCAAAATAATCTGATGTAGTGTTTCCTTCCAGTCTGCTATTAAGACGGTCGAGATGGAATTAGTAAATACACCATGCTATGGACTGCCAGAGTTTCAGATGAGCTCCTTGAAACAAGTTACTTTTCTCCAGACCCTTTCCACTTTTCCATTTAAAAGTTCCTAAAATCAGGTGCTTCCCACAGCAGTAAAATGCAGTTACATCTGAGATAAGCCGAAATTGCTGCTAACAAAAGGAATACTCACCAAAACTTTGTAGTAGAAACTGAAAACAGTTTCTCTTCTACAGTAGTACAGTCCTACCAAACAACTTGTCAAAAGAAGGTCAGTTATTGATATCTAATTGAACAACCTACTGAATTAGCATCTGAAGCGGTCTTTGGAGTCCTGCTATGTGCATATTCAGCATGTAAACTATTATTTACTGTGAAGATAAATCCAACATACAGTGTTTAAGCTTTACATTTCAAAGCATGTTAGTGTTTTTGAAGTATTTGAACGTGGGATGTTGGTTTGGTCCATGATCCTGCTGCGGGGATTAAGATAGAGATTTGAGACAGGTATTCCAGTCCCTTTACACCCCACCAGAACAGAGAGACTTTTCAACCATTTTTGATGTTCAGGTTTGGGTCCACAGAACTGAAGCCCACATCATTACCACCGAAGAAAAAAGGCTGACATCACACTAAGCAGCATAACCTCCTGAAAGGCAAGAGCAACACATTTCATCACATAGCTGTTCAATCCTAGTCTGTATTTGCTATTACACAGTATATATATAAACTGTTATATATATATATACTGCTATACAGTATATATGAGTGTATTAAAAAGTATATATACTTGTGATATTTATATCTAATTGATATTTATATATGAAAGTGTATATACTTTTTACATTTATATCATCAGGCAGTGGAGGACCTCACTGTGCTGTGACAGAAAAAACATACAGGCATACACAGTAATTCCTCTGAACAGTTCACTGCTTAAGACAGTGATTAAAATATGCATAAAATATGCAGAGTTTGAGACACCAAGGCAGTGTAAAACAGACCATTTTTATACTTGGTACAGTTCTTCCTTTCCCCCCACTGATCTCATTTTGCTTCATTACATTTACCTTCTAGTTTACTACAAGCATGTTAGGTCTCAACATCAGAAGTGACCACAATGAACAAACCAAGAGAGGATGGAAGGCAGAGAAATCCTTCTGCCGATGTCTAACTCACCACTCATATCCCCACATCACTGAATTGCCAGAGATACTGCCAAAACTGAGTCAAACCTAGGCCCATGGATGCAGAGCCAGAAGTAATGGCTGCATGTTTGCATCCATGACATACCAGGATCAGAAAAGAACTCCGGATTAGAAACTCATACTTGCCCCCTGCCCCGCCCCCCACNAATTCTCATGGTAGTGCCTTTAAAACAAACCATTACTTCCCAAAGCTGGACACAGAGCTGTTTCAGGAGGCAGCACATCGCATGGCACTGCCATCCTGCAGGCTGGAGCTCACCACGTGCTCCAAGGGGACTGAAATTCCAATACGTGAGGGGCCTCCGAGAGGGTGAATGGGGGATGAACTCTCTAACAAAAGTATACGTTTTAAGAAAATGAAATACTTCATTTGTGAAAGTGCCTTTTGATCATTATAACTCCTGGTTTTAACCACTCTGGTGTCTCCTGCCAAGTATGGTTTACTGATGGCACATCATCATGGCACCAGGAATGGACTTGTTGATAAGTTAAATAATGGGACTACTTTCAGACCATTTTTATAGCTTAAAATTCTCATGGCATAAAAGAGTCATCATACAGTTATTTCACTGTGGAGAGCTGTTATTTTTCTTAGAATAACTTTGAACTCTGTAGCTTTTGGGGAAGGGGGATGTTTTTCAAATAAAACCCTGCTTCCATTCTTCCCCCAAAAGCTCAGCTTGTATTAGCTGGAACGATAACAAATTCATGAAGATATGTATTCAGGCAGATTGTAAATTTAGCCAGAGCATTTATATGTTACTAAATCCAAACAAAGATCTAAAGCAAGACGCAAAACACCACGACTTTTGGAACAAATGCTCCAAAAGATATGGACTGAGATTTTTAAAGCTGAGTAAGGGACTCAGCCACACAAGTCCCAAACAAATTGATTAATTATGTGGTTGATAATCTCAGTTTATATACCAAGTTAATTCCTGATAGAAATTCAGTGTCTTCAGTGGAGTTACACTGCAAATGTATTTGACAGATAGTCATGTTTCTTCTCCAAGAATAACTTCTAACGCAGAAGGTTTAAACATGAGTGAATGAAAGTACTGGGCCAAGTTCTACCCTAATTTAAACCCTGTACAAAACAGCTGACTTGGAAGTGAGGGTGTAAGGAAAGGCAGAAAGAGACATGAGTCTATTCTTCCTTTGCTGGGACATTACATCAATTCCCTTAGGTAATGGTCATGTCTCCAAAAAACACAGCGGGAATCCAAATTGCAGTTTGTTGGAGATTCTTTCCTTCTAAGCCTGCAAGTTCTTGTATTTCACAAGCACTAAGTGTTCGGGGAAGAGCCTGGACTGGTCTCAGGGGAGGACCATGAAATTCATTCCTATTAGATCGATCTGAATCTTGCCTGCTTCAAAATGCATTTCATCTTCTTTGAGGATAAGCATGGAAAGGGTAATTTTAGTATTAACATTGGAATTAGTCACCTAATATAATCAGAAAATAATGCATTTCAGACGTTCTCAACCTCAATGTTATTTTGAATCAAAACCCAGCATTTGGATTTTTTTTTTAGTGTGTTGGGTTATTTTTGGCTCATTATTACTATTAGAGTTAAGCGTGTCTAAATAAATAAGGCCAACGGGTCAAACAGGGTGCACACACCTTTGCTAAGGTGAGAAGGAAGTAATGCCCATCTCAACTCTTTCTATGCAGCATTGCTGAGGACACAGAGAAGTTTTATTGCTTTGCCCAAAGCATCATTTATGCCAGTGGCAGAAATCTGAGCACTATAGCTCTAAGTGTAGTGAATTCCTAATGTCCTCACTTCTGATTCTTCTGCTGGCAGAAGTTATTTTATTAAAAAGTGATGCAATCTGGCAGTAAGTGAGCTCAACATAAACAAAATGGCTCCACAGTAATACCCCTGCTCTAGGGGGATCATTGCTAGGGCAGGCAGTGCGAGCCAGCAAGCTGGTCTCCGGACTGACAGCCCAAGCACTTGGATGCCCTTCCCAGCTCTCCTCTCATTGACTATTTTTAGTCAAATCAGATAGCAAAGCCACATACGTTGTTTTAATACTCAACTGGATGTCAGGGGCCCATCTGCTAAGCACCCCTAATGAGGCAAAAGTGAAGACATTTCCCATCCAACATATAGTTTGCAATAGTTATAAACAGGACAGACACTGGATCAAGAGCACCTCACGTTCCCCATCTGTGAAATGCAGCTGCTAATCTTCAGCCTTGTAAAAACGTGTGGAAGTGAAAAGCTCCATAGGATGGGCTGTGACCATTGCCATGAAGGAGAGCAGGAATATTTTGAGGGAATCGGCCAAGCCAGAAGCGAGGAGGTTGAGCAGAGCCAGCCCTGCAGGAGCAGCAACTCTTCACGCCCCGAACGAGCACACCTCCAAAACTGGCACAGAGCATATGGCTCTGAAGCTGATAGTTCCTCACTCACCTGGGGCTGTGCTGAGGTGGCATTTTCTTCCCTTCACCGGGCCCAAGCAAGCCTTATGCAAGTACTTTATTACCGGCAGTGCCTAGTGAACGACTTGCTGGGCTTGCTGTGCTCCCCGCTGAGACCTGCCAACAAGGGAGACTAATTGCCATCTGGCCCTATGCGTGGCAGCTGCCTCCCACCCTCCCTTTCTTTTCTTCAGCTCCCTCCTGCGTATGTGATTATTTGTTATTTCTGAATACAGACCTCCCTGCTGGAGACGAATACAACCTACTTTTTTTACCTCCGCACCAGAGCTTATATCTGTGATCTCTAATTCTCCGTAGCACTCCGCACCTGTACCATTTCATCATGTGTACATAGCTGTACCTCTCTTCTCCCAAGCTCATCTCAGCTGCAGTCCAGTTCTACCTCTCCTTCTTATTGCTTGTCACCTTCTCACCTCCTTCATTTGGGCTACCTCCAAAATCAGCTCTTCTCCCTCTTCGTCCAGAGCTGCTGCTCTCTATCACTTGTCTCAGACATTAATGCTTGACAGACTTTCTTCCAGTCCCCTTCATCACTTTGACCTGCCTCTCCAGCAATTTCCATCTACAAGTACAGTGTTATCATAACTATAAGTGAACTATGTTTAAATATGAAAATAGTTGGAGAGGTTCCCCCACCCTCTTCCACCTTATCTCTCTCTTCATTAGCAACTCCAGGTCCAGGCTCAGGGTAAAGCAGTGCAACACAGGTAGCACATCACTGCTTCTCCTTCAGAGTACAGCTGTGAAAGAAGAAAGCATTTTTAAAATCTGTTCTTGAAAAGGAAGGTGGTGTGAGTCTTCTGAAAGCATGTCAGGGAAACTTTTACCCTGCATAACTTCCCCAGTCAAAATAGAAAAAGAAAAAAAAAAGAAAAAAAAAGAACATGCTGTGTATTTTACCAGCAATTAGAGAACGAATTACTAGCAATTAGAGAAGAGTCATGACCAAACTTTAGAAACATCAAGATGTTTAAACTGTTCCAGCTGAGGTAAAATGTGGGGAAAAAAGTCCTGGTGCAGACATCATCATGGATGGAAAATAAGCTACACAGAAATCTTCTTGCAGTATAATGACATCCATGTTAGGACTACGACTTGAAAAGTTACGTTGGCTAAGAATTGCCACATTCACTCTGAGGGCCAAGGAGAGCATTTCTGCAAAGGCTAATAAAATTGAAAAATAGGATTTCCTAAGGAAAATAGAAACTTAAAATAACACCAATTTAAAATTGCTTGTTATGTAGTGATCTCATTTCCTTAGGATCAGCTTCTTATTGCCCCTCCCAAGTGTGAGGCATAGTTAAATCTTCCTGAAAACTAATGTTCTGATTGTATTTAAAAAATAGGTTCCGATTAAGCAAAGCTTAATTAATTATATTTATTCTGCAGAGTGTTGCCTTGTCCTACTCTTGGTCACAGAAATCTGGGATGTGGGGCATTCTCATGGCTTTAATTTTGAAAAGGATCAGAACTGGGTTTAGCTGTCACCTTTTACTGTCTGTCTGCAACTGAAAGAACAGAACAATCCTGTAGGGCTGACAAGGAAAACTTTTCCTATAGCTGAAATCACTGCAATCATAGCGAGTGCAGTGATATCTCTAGCTCCATTTCAGAAATGCAGAAAGGATTTTGAATAGCTGGCAGTGGTGAATGCTTCATTTACACCACTAGAAATTCAAGGCACTGCTTAGTTTTAAATTAGAACATAATCAATATCCTGACAAAGCCTTTATAGATTGTTTTTAAAAGGGGGTGGAGGGATAGAAAAAATTAAATATAAGAACATAAGTAGCAAGGTCTCAGCCCATAAACTGAAACTGAGAACTAGTTATGCAGTGCTCCAAAATCTAAAGCTTTTATTTCTACTTCTGCAAATTCATTAATAGCATTTGTTGACCATTGGTTTAAAATATTATAGCTGATTGCTTCAAGTGACAAGTAGGCAAAACATGGAAGATAAATTGTTGCAAGGAAGGCATGCCAAAATACAGAAGGAAGCTATTTAGCCAGTTATATGTTTACCTTACAAGGTTTAAAATCTGAAGGGAAAGTTTTCAAGAATTAAATTATTTTGAACACCCCTAGTTTTGAAGCTTCAAAGCATCCTGGTTCAAAAACTGCCAACCCTTTTTCCACTGGTTATGGGAAATCTAAAGCATCCAAAATAATCTTTTTTTCAAAGGTCATCTGCTCATGGCACTGTAAATGGGGTTGTTTTGGCTTTTTAATGGTAGAAGCTATTGTGACCAAGAAAAAAAGTAGAAAAAAGTCAAAAACCTGATATTCTTTGTCCTGCATTGTTATATGGGTAAATGATTAATGCTGTAAAGAGTTTTGGTTTTTTTCATTTTGTTTCCCCCCTCCAAAAGTGTAAAGTTGGCCACAAACAGAGAAAAGGTCTCAACTGCCGCAATAAGCAACGCTGAATTCTGCTCACAGTTCAGGGGAGCTGCTACATACTCATTCACACAGAACAGTTTGCTGGGAAAGCTTTAAAAACCAGATGGGTAGATGGCTTGTGCATCTCACCTGGAATCTTTTTGTTCCTCCAGCTCTCGTTGTACGCTTCCTGACCAAACGGTTCATCTGGGAATATGACCCGACGCTAGGTAGGTTCCATTTTATTCTGTGCACATGGTATGCTGTATATAATAGCATGGCTGAAGTAATGGAAAGTCATAGAGTTAAAATTCCAAGCTTCAGTCAACCTTTAAATTTGCTGTAAAAAGCTTCTCTATGGTCATTTAAAGCTGGAACAAATTATTACCTAAGATGGCAGAAGAGAGAAGCAGTAATGCAATCAAACGAAAGCAGAATTAATATGAGGCACATTTCTGCCCACACAGAAGTCAGTGGGAATTTTGCCATTGAAAGCAATTGCGTTAGTATTTCACTCTGAAAATTATTTAGTGTGTGATCAGTTTTCTGCTTTTGAATAACCCAAACATCAGCTGCTAGAGAATAAGATCGCTGGGATACAGATCTCAAAAATTCAAGGGAAAAAAAAATTGCAGGTGCTTATAGTCAGTCTACCTACCCTTAGCTAAGTTTTTTGTCTTCACTTTCAAAGATACATTGCGTCTCACTTTTTGGGTGACCAGATAAGGGACACGAGTCATCAAAAGGGACACATCTCCTCCATTGCTCCCACTTAGCTGTGTTGAGTCTGGCACTGTTGAGAAGCTGGCACAGATATCTCAAAAAAAGCTCTGTCAAACAGTTGCTGTATTAGAGGCCTCACTTGAAAATTTGGATCAAGGTCCGATTTCTTAGTATTTCCTAAGTTAGCATATATTTGAATGCTCTGCACCAGAGAAAATCCAGGCCAAGAAGTCTGAGATGAGGCATTAACATCTTAGAAGGCACCTTCAATACCTCAGGACTAAGTGATTCGCACATGAATTAAGGGACCAGGAAATTTCCTTTTCTCCTACAATCTGTTGCCATCTCCTTACTAACCTTTCTTTGGAGGCTCAAATACAGATCATGCAGTCAACTACCTGTTTCTTTGTTAAGGTTCTTTCTCTAAGAGGTCTCACTAAAGAAATACAGAACACCATAAACTTGCACAGCAGAAACAAAGATGGAAGTTTAATACACTTTATTGCAAAACCCAGGCAGCCCTTTCAACAAAGCAAAGTATCCAGTATCGTACTAAGTATTTTCATCTGGCAAGATGAAGAAGTGACAGATCAGAAATCCCATATTAGGAAAATAATTCTCAGAACAACCTGAGCTCAAATACGTTCTTTTATCTGCCAATATCAATATATTCATCAGTGAATTATACGTCACCTGCCTTGTACTGCACAGTGGGATGTTCAGTATAATATTCTATTAGTATTAGTATTATTAGTATTGGTACTTCACATCTCTATCACTAATGCATCATTTTAAGAACTTGACAATAGAAGTATATTAGCAGTATAGTCCAAGTTCATTAATTTCTTACAGGGACACTGCATGCAAAAGTATCCTTGTTGCCTTGTTTAAGCACACAAACTAAGTTATTATCAAGATGCAAGATCTATTCTTTTTTGACCCATTATGAAGGCCCCATGCCTTTTTTGGTGTACAAGACTTGACGTTTATTTCTGTTTTAGAAATGAATACAACTGCAAATTAACCATGCCCCTCAGGAATCTAATTGTCTTCTGTTTGCAACATGGAAACCTTTCATGCAGACAACAGTCCTATCTCAATAAAACAAAAATTAAATCTCTTCTGACCTACTGAATTCTACGTTCTCATTCAGTTTAGAGGATAACAGCTTAAATTACATATTACAGTTATTGTGAAGCTAAGTGCTTTAAGTTGCTCAGAGGAAAAGGTTTGAGAAATTCAAAAACTAATGAACTGTTGTCAATAAGTTATTTCTTAATCACAGTCATCTCTGGTGGAAGCTGCCCACCAGAGATTGTTTTTGAAAGTATTGTTTTTTCAAACTATGGATTACAATGGGATTCAAAGGAGGCTCTGAAGTGTTAAGAAAAAAAAAATCTCCTGAAATTCTAACCCCTATTCAGGCCTTCAGAGATCAATCAGAAAGGGACTGTACCTCCAAAAGCTTTGAGAAATCATTCTGCAGTGATTTAGTGTCCAGTAACCTGTAAACATCACTGAGCTGAATTTAGTGAGAAGTTTTAGCAGAATAGATTAATTTCTTCTTAGCAGTCATGGGCTGGCAGTCGGGTGGAAAGAGGGATATCTACATATCCCACCAATATAAAAAGTTTAAGTTGTGTGAGACCCATTTGTCCTACAGGGAGAATAAGCATCTTTGTCAAGAAATTTTGAAAGGGCAGGAGTAAAACAGATGCAAGCTATCTATCTACTAGGCAACAGGAGGTTTTGCCAAAAATCACTGGGGCTGTGACAAAAATGTCATATTTATAGTTTATTTCTTATGTCAAGTTTTCAACCATCTATTAGCCCTCTGATGCAAGGAATCCCCAGATAATTCCTGTTTTTAGGAAAACTTTCACCAAGCTGTACAAGGCCTGATGGAAATTCAACATTATCCTAAACTAAGCATCAGAGTAAAAAACCTTGTCCTCTTATAATTCAAGGGTGGCACTTTTTAACTGGAAAGGAAAACACACACCTTATAAATATTCTTTACTACTCTAACCTGCCAGAAGAAAATGAAGGACCATATTTTTAGTAGCATCTGGATATACTGCTGTATCTCCAGGAGCCAAATTACAAACCACAAAAATAACATTTTCTGGTGGGAGGAGCATCACTGAATCTTGCAAGCTTTGGCACATGGGTCTGCTGCTGAAGTCAAAGTTTTTCACCTCTGCCACTTTTGTGCATGATGTTGAATCTGTGCAAGCACTGGTAGGACAGCTGCATCTTCACAAAAAAAGTACATATCACTGTGCTTTTTATTTTATTATTCTCAGCCAAGGGGTAACAGCTGCAGCAAAGGTCATTTTTCAGGCAAGTATTAACCGTCAGCCTTGACTTCTCCATCATTTCTGCTTAACTGGCAAGTCACTGTCATCATCTTGGCATGGTTTTATTTTTCGATTGTTTTTTAAAAAAGGTGCCTAATCACTCAGGCTAAATAGTTACCTGGCATTATCAAGGCAAATGAGTTTCCACTTTCAATCTGTATTTATACTAAGTCCCACAACTATCCCACATGTGCAACAGAATTAGAAGGTCCAATGAAAGAGCTCTATGTAGAAATAGGCTGCAACTGCACTGTATTCGGAAAAAAATATATACAGTGGTTTGCTAAAATATTAAATATATGAATTCAGCATTAAACTTAGTCTTCTTTAGCTTGTTAAATATGTACTGAGAAAGGGGATTGGGTTACCACATGGATTTCACCAAAATTCATTGGTGTCTATATGTTTTTAAATAGAACATGACTCGCAAGTTAATAAGCAAATTCAGTGTGGTGTTAGAAGGCCTAATAACACTTGGCCTGGTTAGGGCACCACGTAAGCCACAGCCTAAAAGCGCTTCACAAACATAAGCAACTCCTCCGCGGTGGATTTAATACAGAACTGGAAATTTGTGCTATACTTCAGTTTGGCTCTATTAAGAGATTCATAGAAGCAGCATGAAAACGAGCATCCCTATGTACAATTTCAGCAGCGCTTGCCAGGAATGGGGGGCAGCAGGCTGACAACGTGCCTGCCACCGAGGTGGCCTGGCTCGAGGACAGTTTGCAGCCTGCAAGCAGCCACCCTCTCAGCTGTTCCGCTGCAGCTGGTCCTCTCGGGCCTTTACCACCTCACCACTGCCACAAAACGAGAAGTGTATAAATACGTAACACCTGCCAGCCAGCATCGTCTCAGGGATGGGCATACTCTATGGGAATGAGTTTCAAGGTGGAGGTGCAAAGACCTTTATTTGGCCACCTACCCTCTTTGGGAAAACTCTTGCCTGAATACAGGACTCCATAGACCTCAGTGACCCAGGACTTCAAGATTTTCAAAGCAGCTGTGAATAGCTGCTCTCCTCAGTGCCAGTAAGTAGGAATAACAGTCTGTTAAGTAAACAGAAGTTTCCCCCACGAGCTAGTGGCAGTGCCCAGAATTTAGGGTGCCTTCACCTGACCTCAAAGATGGAGGGAGATTGTCGTTGCCATCAAACAAGTGATATTTTATTGATTTTAAAATGGGAGATGCTGAATCAGAATAAGTCATCAAGGAAACTGGTAAATTTATTTTTTCCTTGGGGGCAAAAGAAGGAGGAGGAAGCCCAAAGGGTCATCAAAGCAGTAGACAGACAGCACTGATGGCCTGCAGAATACTTTGTGGGCAACAGCAAATTACCTGCCTCCGTAAGCCATGTCAGCAGGAAGAATGTCCTGGATCAAATGATGAAAGAAGAAACTTCATCATAGCTATGGCTAAGCGGGTGCTTTTTAAAATAAGTTTTGCAGTATTTCTCTGAAAACACATTTGTTGTTCTACCATAACTGGGACAATTTGCTTAACTAGAGCTGGGATATCCAAGATTTAAAAAAAGAGGAGATTATGAACTGGGTTGTGTCATTTGTTCTGAATTAGAATTTTTATGTCCAGTTGGGAGAATCAAGTGCTTTCTGAGGCATGGGGACTTAAAACATCCATTTTTGCCTTATAGGGAAAAAAACAAATAAAACCCCAAGGAAGTACAGGAGAGAGGTTCCTCAGTTCTTTTCTTGATTCTGTCACTGACTTGTTGCCTGCAGTCTCTCTGCCTCTGCTTCTCACCTATAAAATCCTTCATCTCATAGAAGGGTTGTAAATCCTTTAAGTAACTGAGAGTTAAGACTCACATATCAAAGGTGCTTTAAACAAAAGTCTACTCATG
Organism: Balaeniceps rex; assembly: GCA_013401315.1. NCBI lineage: Eukaryota > Metazoa > Chordata > Aves > Pelecaniformes > Balaenicipitidae > Balaeniceps > Balaeniceps rex. Next base: position 77,131 of record VYZW01009824.1, read on the forward strand.
AAGCAACAGCAACCAAGGAGTTAATATTTTTGTTGACCTTTCTAAAAGTCACTTGGCTTTCTCACACTATCCCTAGATGTCTTTCTCTAGCTGTTCACGTATTTCATACAACTTTGCTAAGCCTCTGAAAGGAAAAACTGTCTCTGAGCAGATAATCAGCAGAACAGTGCATGACAGACTGGCCCACCTATGAAGGCAAAGAGAGACAGAAGGCATAGGAGTTTATTTAATTTGAATGGGATAGAGAAAAGACTATTCATTACTTTGAAGGAGCGAGGTAACCGTAAAGAAACATGAGTCTGAAGAAAAATTATAATTTTGCTAGGACTACTAGATTAATAGTGACATTTTTAAAGAGTATTTCTTCCAACTATGTCACAATTTCTTTATGTCACTCAGGCTTTTGTTCACTCTTTTTCAAGTGGGAGGGGAAAAAAATGAGTTGGTGTTTCTATAAAGTCCTATCTAATGCAACAGCCCATAAGACATCATCAAACATGGGTAAAATGTGTAGGTATCAGTAAAGCAGCAAAGATAGGAGATAAGGTGGTACAAATTGCTGTCCCGCTAGCTTGATTATGAAAGGCCCATGATAGCACTGTTCTCCAGCATAGCATGAAACAGCCAAAGGACTGCAGAAAAGTACCCTAGGTAATCAAGTGCTTGAGGGAGGGAGGGAGACACCTCTATTAGTGCCCTGAATTATCTCACAGCAGAGATAATTGGGGTTCTGTTAGCAAAATGGTATCGTTTAGGAACCACAAGGGAAGTTTATGGATACCATGCATAATGCGATTAAACGTTACAACCCTAGCAAATATTGCTAGCCTGAGTTTCTTTTCTACACCTGATACGTACAAACAACATAAACACAGCAGAGTGGGAATATATCCAAACTAGCTTCCATCAAAATGGTTGATAACCAGAAAGAGCTTACCAGTGGGAGCCAAGACCTCATTAAGAATTATTTACTATAGCAAGAGAAGATGCAAGAACTATCTTTCTGGGCTAATTTTGTGCCAATGCAGCCATGAAAAAGAGCTCAGGTCCTCAGGTCCAAATACAGTTCTCAAGGACTGTCTTCGCTCTCACATTCAGCTAACACATTGTCTGGGCAGCTGGAATACAGTCTGAATAAAAACTCTTCATCCCCAGGATTGCTTTCACTGCTGCAGATTACAAGTTAAAGAAACACATGTCTTTGCATATTGTAGATTTCTAGTTTTCTTGAGTTGTGGCTCACTCAGCAAGTTTCTCTTAACACTCCTGAAGGTTTACTGCCTGCCTCTACCATAAAAATACTAACTCGCAGCAGTACAGCTGAGAGGGAAACTGCCCAGACAGCAAACAGAACTTTTAACAGAGGGGACTGTACTAAATTAAGTGTTAATAAATCATTAACTGATGGTCCCTTCAGTCCTAGGGTGTAAAGGTTGACAGACCAGCAGCCCCAGGAGGAAGGCAGCCTGGCGAAGCCTCCCCTCCCAGCCCTCTCTTCCTCCTGCTGCCCAACAGAATACTGCAGTCTACACAGTGCTATAAAACAGACCATCAACATCCTCATGATTAAAAATAACCACTTTCCAGAGCAAGCAAAAGAGGAGAGCGTTCTGCCATCATCTTGCAGAACTTTGCCTTCTGCATATTTCATCTGAACACCCATGTTGACAACTACAGCTTATACAAGCACAAGCTAGAAATAATATATGTTGTCCAGTATAGGCTTTCAGCCAAAGTCAGATGTAATGGTAACCAACCATTTGGGGCTAGGAGGAATGGGTGCCAACCTGTGTTTTAGGGAGTACCATGACAAATGTGTAGATGCTTAATAAATTGCTGGAAGACAGCCTTATTTTCAAGCCAGACTCTAGCTATTAGCATCCTCAATTTTTATTAACAGAATTACTCACTCCTCCTGCCTCAGTGCTTAACAGATTCAGTCCTCAATAGTTGAGATTGTGCCTTACTAGGTATCTTCCTGGGCTTTTATTTTTCCCCACTTCAAAACTGTAGAAACATTACTTAACTTGATATACATTTAATACACTATATCATTTTTACTATACCCTCAGCAGTAGCGATTTATACTGAATGTATTATGACAATGAGCCATGAAATTATTCCTGATTTCTCTGAGGTGTTTGTAAGGAAATGGACTGGTATGGCCTAAAGCACCTTAAACCCACGACACTGGCTTCTAAAGTGCTCAACAAAGACTTGAAATGATGAAATTGTAATTGAGAACAGCAAAGGAAGATGCTTAAAATAACATGGGAAGCAGTTATCTGAAAATGTGGTTTGTTTTCTTTCATATGAATCTCAAGATGAAGATATTCCTGATGCCAGTAATAAAAACATTGCCTTTTTACAGTAGCTCGGCAGACAGCAAAAATCAGGAACGGCAGTGGCTGCTCTTGTTGTAGCTACATCTGCAAAATATTTTGTCCCTACTTTTCTTGCTCATCATATTCTGAAATGTTCTCCAGATGAGCAGAAGTTTCCAGTGCTTGCTTTTGCACCTTCAGGAGAGCAGGCTTTTGTTTTGCTTGTTTTAGGTGTGAGAAAAGTCTCACTGGTTAATTTTCATTTATACTGGCAGAAATAAGGTAAAACTCACAGCTTTGCTAACAAAGACTTCTTGCCACAATCAAACAGAAAATTGTAGCAAAATATGGTTTATTTAGACTTAAACTTGTCGTGGGCATAATTCCCACCAGGACCTAATGCCTTTGCTTAGTGTTGGTGGGAAAGTTAAATCAGAAAATTAAAAAAAAAAACAAAAAAACAAAAACAAAACAAAAAAAAAAACCAAACGGCTAAAGCCTTGAAGCTTACTACCTACTAGTTAGCACTGCTCTGGCTTTGTTGGTTTTGTTATAGCAATTGTTTTAGCATGGCTTAATGAATGCAGTTCCCAAGTATCTGTACACATTTTCTCGCCTATCAGCAAAAGCTGGATAAGGACAGAACCTATAGGAAAGGAGATGTAACACCACTCCCCTTCTCAAAAGAAACCCGATCATCACACGCAGGAGACAAATCATATGCAGCAGAAGCCAACAAGTAGACGTACTTCCCATTAAGTTTAGAGTTGTCTTCAAGAAAACTGTATTCTAGGATTTCTGTTTGGAGGCCAAAATATGTTATTTATTGAAAATATCAACACGAAAAAATGTTTTTCTGTAGACTAGTTTTATATCTCCCACCTGTTCTACTTAAAGAGCAAATTTTGGGCATGCAACAAATCTTTTCATACCAAGATGAAAACTTCATAGTCTAGTGGGGCTATGCATGCAATAGCCATTTATTTTCTTTCCCACTTTTTTATAAAGTGGGAAATATGATAAAAACCAAGCTTCTTACTGAGCAGCAGACCTAATGAAGCCTCATTTCTTCTGAATTTGTTCTCCATATTTCATACTGCAGTAGCTTTTATTTCTTTGCATGTGTCCCTGTGCTCCACAGAGCATCCTTTGTCCCCCAAGAGTCCCCACAGCACCTGGAACTTCTTCTAAGGTCACCTACTAATAATCTTTGCCCATCTGCATGGACCAAGGACAGCCCCACAGCCTGGCTTGTGCAGAGGCACATGCCTGCTGACTGTCCAAAGCAGACGCTCGGCCTTCCTCCCTGTGCCTCTGCAGGGGCATTAATAGGGTCTTTGCCCTCCACCCAACTCTGATTTTAGAAAAACTTTCAGGATGGAAATATTTGCAAGCTTCGCCTTGGACTGAAAACAGCAACTAAAAGCTGTTCGGCAAGCCAGGGCACACTCACTGCCTGCAGTGCCTCCCATATCACATTTTTGTGCTCAGCTTTAATCTGACTAGTTTGGGAATACCTGCTGTACTGCAGTCACAACTCTGATTACAGCAAATTCAGCCTTGTAGAAGGCAGCCAAAAATGAAGTTAGAAAAGAAACTCCTTTGCACATCACCGTATCAATTCCAAAAGCAGCATTCATAACAGCAGACTGCATATGAAGCGGGCTAGAGTCCCTAGAGCTGAATTAAATAGCACTGCAAACAAATACCTTCTTCTTTCATACATATTTCAGTTTAAATTTGTGGCTTGACATGAATGTTCGTGTAGTATGATAGTTGTACATATAAAGCACATCACAGGTACTCTACAACCTCCTAGAACTTTTCCTTCTGTATTTCCTGACTCTTGGGGTTACGCATGTGGAAACACTTACAACATTGAAGAGTCCAAGTGCAACTATCAGAGCTGTCAGAGTTTCCTTTCAGTAACTTTTTTATTAATACTTTTTAGGTCTTTTACACATGATAATAATGATAGCAATAGCAATGTATGGCATATCATTTGATGGTATTAATAATAATAAATAACCCAGCTATGCTTATTTTGGGGTCTGTAGTATCAGTTAATAAAGACACATGTGGGGATACACTGCATTAGCATTAGAAAGATGTTCTAAATACACAAGGGCAGAGCTGTGGTTCCTGTGAAACCACTGATGGTTGCAGAATCAAAACCCTCCTGTAAGGTAAATAATGGATGGAGTAAGTAACAGCCAGATGCAAGCAAGAAAAAAAAAATACATTCAGCTGAGTTTTGAGAAGAGCTGGGGTGGGGGAAGGAAGAAAGCAGGGGAGACTTTGAGTTAAGAGGGTACATTCAACTTAACAGGGGCTTTCTAAAAGGTGAAAAGTTCCTGAAGCAGCAAGAAAATGCAGAGGGAGACAGATTTCACAAAGGGAGGCTGAAGGAAGGCTCTGGAGAACATACCAAACAGCACCAGGGTTAGTAATGCAGGTAAATTGTTTTCCCAATGGGCTCTCAAAGTCACTGTTCTCAATTGTGATAGAGACAGGTGCCATCCTGATGGATGTCAAAGATTGCAGGAGTCTAAATGAGCCGGGAACTTATTTAAAAAAAACCCAACCAAACAACAACAACAGAAAACAAAACAAAAGAACCAGGAAGCTTTATTAAGTAGTCAGAAATAATTATGGGAAATTCTAGTCTTTTAAACATACTGCTGCATTGCCATCAAATAAGACTTAACCATAACTTAGAAGTTCATGCCTATTAGCTGTAGCTTTTTGGTCTGGAAACTCAGCTGTAATTATTACACCACAACTCTTTCTCTAGGTATCTTGCAGCTCTCGTAACCAACTGGCTGAAAGCCACCATGAGACCAAAGTTTCTTAGAGAATTTTTTAAATGTCCTTGTTTTATTAACCTTTCTTGACAGAAATGAACTAAAATTCTGAATGGAAACAGAGTTTGTGTCCCTCTGTACTTAAAAGCAAACAAACGAGACCTGGCTGTTACTTAATTTACATGTAAAATGGTGTATGTCATTGCTCCATCTCAGCTGATTTACCTACTCCTACTACAAGTGTTTTCCTAAAAAGCAATAAACCCTTCCAATGCAAATATTTCCTTCCAGAACCGTGGCATACCCTGATATATATTGCCTATTCAAAATAAACAAGTACCGAAAACAGCTTTTACATCACTACAGCTTTTTACATCACTGCAAATACAAACCAAGATCTAGCAATTACTTCTCAGATAATAGTTTTTCTCTTGGAAAAATCTTCTGGAACAGATATATTCAATAGATCAGGATAGTCCTGGACAAATAGGTTTGATAAATGACCAGCTAAGTCTTACAGGCCAAAACTCTATTAAATATGTCACAATAAGCATAGCACAAGGATGGGACGTGGTTAAGCTGTGACTGAACATCATATCCATGGACAGTCTGTGGATCATGGGCTTCAAAGTTTTCTCTATATAAGTTTAGCAGGTTTTTTCTGCGTTTTTTTAAAATCATATTGTTCAGAAGAATAGGGAGATTTGTAACATGCTTATCAACACAAAGAGCCCTGGGGGAGTTTTTTAATCCCCCTCCCCTCCCCCCCAAAAAATATACTTCCATAACTATTCAGCAGCTGTGGTAATTTGAAAATTTTATCCAGTTCCTATTAATGAATTATTGTGGCAATATATTATGGACTTAAAAAGAAACCAACTGCTACCACATTCCAACATGTTTCTCAGGCCTTTTGACAGCTCTAAATGTTTCTGGAATAAACTTAAATGTTTCAAATGATAGGACTGTGAGAACCAGGAGTGCTTTGCACAGCAAGAGTGCTGGGGGATTGCAGCTTTATAACCAAGTAGGACCCTGAAATCTGACATCAGCTTCCAAAGCCACACTCATCAGCACCTTTGGTCTTGTTATTGGGAATATGAATAGAACAATAGCACACCCCCAAACCAACAAGAACAGTTCAGATTTACTTACATTGAAAAGAGCAAACCACCAAACGTTTCCACTCTATTTCCACCACGCTAACAGCATCAGGCACACCACAGTTCGGTCAGCAGCAGCAGCTCCCTGGCTCTGCTTTGAGGCTAGCAGTTTTGACAGTGAGTCTATGAAGAGTAAAACACAGCTCTGAGGTGTCTTTTCTATCTGTGAGGTTTTAGCCGTATAGCTATAGATCTAATATATAGGCATCACCTGGTGCAAATGATATTCTGAAGCTCAGAAAGTTGCCTGTAGTCATCTTGGGAGCCTATATCAGGAAGGCTGCTGGCACACAGCGTTACTCTTTGCTCTTTCTACTTGACCATCGTGATGCAAGGACAAGACATTTACAGGCTGGATTCATCTGACCAGTTTGACTTCTAAGTGCTTTTGAGGTGTGATTCATCCCAGGAGAGAGATCAGACAAGCTATATCTAGCACCTATTTTACTTCATCAACCCTAATAGGAGTCAAGGGTGCTTAGCTGAGACACAGACACCCGCACTGTTGATGGTTTCAGTTAAGAATCCAGCAGGTATCTCAAGTCATCTAATTTCTCTCTAGCTGCATTTCTCAAAGAACAAAGTGCCACAGGGAAAATGATATTAATAAATCCCAAACCCAGGCAATGCATTTGTGAAGTACCCCAGGATTGATGTGAACAGACTGGAAATCACAACTTCAGGGCTCGTAACGTACAAGACAACCAGATTCTTAGATGTTTCTGTTCCCTTGAAGGAGAAGCCATGTCTGTGATTACACCAAAAATCGCTTTAAACATCCAGCTGTTTTACACTCCTCATTAAAATTCACCCAGCTACTGCACATTCCAAAGCATGGGAACAGAGACACATTTACTAAGATGTATTTACACTAATCTGACCCAAATCAGTGCTACTTGTTCAGAATCAAATTCCATCCCAATGTGAGCAGCCAAAGTGAGTTAAACTTGCAACATAAAGTGCTGCCAGGGTCCAATTTTGAGAACTCAAGTCATGCTACTTTTCCACAGCAAGCACAAGTCTAGTCCTTGAGGTTTATTCTCCCATTTCACAGGGAAGAGCCGTATGGCCTACCACACTGCCTCCTAAGAAGGACATTTCACAGATACGCTGCACTCATGGTTGGATGAGCACTTTCTTAAGTTGCATGGACCAATTCTCAACACCTACTTGTCAGGCAGGGCCAGATGGTTGAAGACATTTAAGCGTTGCAAGGCCTAAACAAGTAAGGAGCTAATATCTCATTGCTCACTGAGAGGGCCATCTTTTCTTCACAGCACTGTCCCCCAAAGAAACAAAGCATAAGCTCCTAAATGACCTTGGACATGAAGTGCTACACAGGGAATCCCAACCTAGCACCGAACATTTTAGCCGCTGAAATAACTTGCTGAAGGTGCATCGCTGCAGCTTCCATGCCAAACTAGAGGTCCTGCTTTTCTGCATTCCCCTGGGAGAACTACTGCAGCTAAGAAAGATTTAGCTATATCTTACTCTGCTGTGTAGGTATAGCCTCAGGATCACAACGGTGGAACTCCAACTCCTTCACAGCATTACAACACTAAACAGAAGGGGTATTTACAGCCTTTAAAAAACCTAGTCTTCATTGCCTGAAACCCTACAGCAAGATTGCTTGCCATCTGCCTAATTAAATTGACCATTTGTCCCTATTAGAGGCAGCTGTGCTACTTAAAGCAATTAAGGTGGCACAGGAGGGAAGTGACATTTTTGGTTTGGGAAGAATGTTTGCAGCACTGACAGCGTTGAAACATTCATCACTATGAAGAGGTGACATTCTTAAGTTTGTAACGAAAAAAGGCGTTCACCAAATATGAGCCCTTTCAGAAGTTCAAATTCAAGAAATGTGTTTCCTTAAAGATATCCTTTGTTCCTACTGAGGAGATTTGCACCAAATAAAAGAACTGTGTCTCTGACAACGCAAAGCATTCATAGTCACTGGCCACAGTTTTACAGCATATGCATTTGCCTTTTGATATAGGACATCTGTGAGCTAGCAACAGTAATAAATCTGAATGTTAGCACAGATCATTTTCCAAGTTTTAGGTCAAATGCTATCAAAATGAACTTACCAGCTCATTAAGATAAAACAAGCCCTTTTGTCGTTAGCTTTCTGATTAGTTGCTGGTTCCAGAACCTGGGACACAGTAAATAGGTTCTTTTTTTTCTGTAACATAGTGTGAATGCTTAGTGCCCGCTAGTTATCCTTATAAATCATACACAGGGAAATCACTGCTTGAGCCCGTGGTAGAGGAGGGGAATGTGATGATTTCAGCACATTTCAAAAGAGACATTCCTAAAATAGCTAACTGTTCTGTAATTTTATCACAGTATAAGGCCTGAGCTTAATGGTTAGGTTCCCTGATTTGCAACCATACTGGTTTTGATCTTGTCAGACTTCAAGCTAAGCAATGATAGGCTTTTGAGCTGGATACTTTGAGAGTAGCGGTATTTGTGTTTCATAGGTGGCAGCCTTCCCTATAAGCAAACATGAAAAATGGGCTGCAGCCTTGCAGAGCTCTTTGCCACAGGAAACTCTGTCCTTTTGGTGGGCGCAGAGCACAGCGTCCACAGGCACAGCCCTTTGCAGGTATAAGACATGGGAAAAAAGAGTCGTGCCATATAGGGAGAGATAAAATAGTCACCATTGTAGAAAGGAGGACTTGCGTGTGCTCCAGAATGCCTGGAAGAGCTCCAACAAATAAAATTTAGTGAAGCTGTAGGTCACATCTGAGGTCTTGTGCTGGGGTAGCTGTAAGGAAGATACAAAAAAAATTACCTTCTTTTAATACATTTCACAAAATGTGTTCTTATTTTAGAGTCTACATATCGTCACCAGGCTACCATTGATGATGAAGTCGTTTCCATGGAGATACTAGATACAGCTGGTCAGGTGCGTGGGTACATGTACTATTATCCAATACCTTGGCTCAGATAGACAGCAGGGAAGGGGAGTGCGGTGGCAGCAGTAGTGTGGTGGGTGGCAGGTGTGATCCACTTCTGGGGACAGTGATTTGCTTCTGAGCAGAGGTCCCCCTCCTCTACCACCATCAGCTTGCTGCTGGACCCAGTATGCTGGATCCAGACCCTTCTGCAAGGGGCCCTGCTTAGAGTTTTCGAACACTGGAAGAACAAACAAAGTCAAGGTTTACTCTGGGATTAAAACGATTTTGTTCTCATTCCTTGATTCAGGGCCAACCCAACAACACATTATTACTATGCATGAAGTCACAGTCTATTTCTACAGTCAAGTGATGAGGCTTGACAGCCTCAGTCAATGATTCCCTCCAAAGTGAAGAACAGTTTTGTCATAGCCAGGTCCCCCTTCCTTTCAAAACATGGCAGATACTCATGGTGCACAGTCCTATGCAGTTCGTGTGCTGGATATCATTCCACAGAGACCCTGTTCCAATTGCCTGCTACCAACCTGCCCACAGGCAGTCCATGACACTTTGGTAGAGTAGATCTCCTATGCTACATGATAAAACAGGTGATATGCATAAAGTATAAAGTAGAGCAGATGTGCATGGCTTTGCAGGCTTTGGAGGACCAACATCTATCTGAAGGCCTGATGTCTTCTTCATAAATCAAATTCCTAAGGCTGGTGTCTGTCTTTTCAAAACAGGAGGATGCTATTCAGAAAGAAGGACATGTGCGATGGGGTGAAGGCTTCGTGTTGGTTTACGACATCACGGACAGAGGCAGCTTTGAGGAAGTGCTGCCACTTAAGAACTTGTTGGATGAAGTTAAAAAACCCAAAAATGTCACCCTGATCCTGGTGGGGAACAAAGCAGACTTGGATCACTCCAGGCAGGTCAGCACAGAGGAAGGTGAAAAGCTGGCCACAGAACTGGCATGTGCTTTTTATGAGTGCTCTGCTTGCACAGGAGAGGGCAACATTATGGAGGCCTTCTATGAGCTCTGTCGTGAGGTACGGCGTCGAAAGATGGTCCAGGGCAAGACTCGGAGACGAAGCTCCACCACCCACGTCAAGCAGGCAATTAATAAGATGCTTACCAAAATCAGCAGCTAAAAAGAGCTGTACTAAGCCAGAGAAGCATTTTAGAGCATATTAGCTTGGAGTAGGGACAAGGCAGGCAGAGCACATTTAATTAAAAATGGGCAAAGCTTTGCAATTAAAAAAATAGAAAAGACAAACCACACTACTTTTTTGAGTAACACGGGGTCAGACTTCCTGTTTCAAGATGTATTTAGCCACACTGCTTCTGGCTAACGTGACAAAAAAAAGGGGAAAAAAAAAAAAGGAAAAAAAAAAGCAAACTCCAAAGGACTAGATGATTGTGGGGATTGGCACTGCCAGAACATCTGCTTCTACAAGGCTGGCTCCAATCCCCTGCAAGTCAGTAGTGCCTAAACATCATTTCCAGCCAGCCAGCTGCTCAGTAGCCATTGGAGAGTAAGATTCAGTCCTCAGTCCCTCAACAACTATCACAACCAGTGTTCTCAAGGACTGAATATGCATAGAGACTGCTGTGTTTTACCAGAAAGTTCATCTGACACCTTTCACCAGCTCTAAATTGGCGCATTGTGTGCTTTTACTCCAAACTGTCCTTCCTTGTTGTTATTTTTGTCAAATCTATGAGTGCTGATGTTCTTAGCGAGGTAAGCAAAAAATATAGGAAAGGTCTTTTTCATGGAGCATTTAGCCAGCAAGACACACATTTCAACAGAGCTGAAGTTCAGCTGCTTTTCCAGATCCTCTGAAACTGCAGAATTCATCAAGAAATAATCAGCTAGTCCAGTGGCATTTCAGCATTTCCCCCTCGAAGTGCAGTACTGTACTTGGGGAAATGGGAGTGTATGTGTTGGGAAATTAAACTAAAAAAACCATGTTACTATTGATTTAGTTATGGGTAGTTTTTAGCTTCTGTTTACTTTTTTGTTTTGGTCTTATTTCAATTCAAGTAGTTCCTCTTATTCTATCTTATACCGAAGAACTGAATCCATGGAAAAGCAAGTGTTTAAAGTCTAAGCCCAAATGTAAATCAGATGTGAATAGCCTCTACCATATCAAAAGGCCATAATTTCCAGCTGTTTAAACTTCCAGATGTTGCTTGAAGCACTCTGTCGTTTAAACCAGCACAGGTTTTTTGTGACTCTCTCTGGCACATTCAATTGAAAGTGCATTTTATCAGATTTTCATGCCTGGGATAAAAGGTGTCCAGTTTTTTCTCCTCCTTTCTCCTCCCTCATGTGTCTCATTTAAACCAGTTTTGCCTCGTTACTTGACTTGTTAACTGTATGCTAAGAGATGCAAGAACCAAGACTGAAAGACTTTCATTCAGATTGTGCTCATCTCCCACCAGTTGTGTTGCATCCCTTTAGGCAGTGTGGTGTGCAGCTCAGACTGGCATCGTGTAAAACCACAGCCAAAGGTTGGGATGGCAAATGGGAATATTAGCAGTATTCTCCCTCTGTAGCAACTACTTATAACTTTATTCTCCACTGCTTTGTACTTCATATGGTTATTTGACCCTGTGAGGAGGTAACACCAAAAGGCTATCAAACGCAAATTGCCACAGATGTAGGAGAGTGAGTGTATCTGGTTGGATAGCACTTTATATGGTTATAGGTAGCCATATAAGAGGTGGAACTGGCTGGACAATCAAGCCTTCATATCCCTGTGGACCAAGAAAAGTCCCAAGTCAGGACTTTTCAAAATGATTCACTTAAAGATACTTTACCAAAGTGATTTTTTTTTAAGCATTCTCTCACCCATATCTTTTACCCAACCAACATCAAAGAACATCACATTCAGGTTTGTATTTTATTTGTACTGTTGTTTATTTTCTCTGTTTGCCCAATCCTAGATAGTGAAAATTCATTCCTCTCTTCTGGAATCAATGTCTATGTTTTGGTCCTCATATTCAGTTATGTTGCCAGACACCAGCTACACACACTGCAATGGAAGCTTCACTGTGTGCTTCTGGGCAGGGGGCTCTTGCAGCAGGTGACATCACTATCTCCATGACGCACCTGTGCCCAAACTATTGGTCATATCTCTAACTTTTGGGGTTTTTTTTAAAAAAAAAAAGAGAGAAGTTTTGCCATTTTTAGTCCTATTAGTAATGCAGAATCAATACAAGTGTAAACGAAAGAGCTAGTACCTGTTCACACACCAGTAGTCATTAGCTGAAGGTCTGAACTTGCAAAAATGTATGTTACATTAGGAGCCAGAGTGAGCATTTCACTGTGTCGTTCTGTTATCTTTCAAATCAGTGCTGTTGCACGAATCTGAAGTAAACAAAATCCTTACCCACAATCCCATGGCAACATAGCTAAGAGGAAAGTCTTTATGTCAGTATGCTAAGCAATTGATTTATCCCTCTCTAAGACAACTTCAACAGTTCTTTTCTCTGAAAACCTTTCTTGGGGTTCAGAGTTGAGCTGCATTTAAAATACAAAAAGGTAATATATGAATGACAAGAGAAAATAAATTAATCATATTCATATTACGAGAGTTGAAAGGAAGCGGGGACTAAGTTATGGCCCTAATACTTTCCAAAAGAATCCCAGCAAATTGTATCTTCTTTTATGAAGTCTGTATGGAGAAATTATAAAATCCTGGTGAAAGAAAATGTTCCACTGTGCAAACATGACTTGTTACATAAAGAACCTCTAATAAAAATAGTAACATTCCTTTGCAAAGACTGAATTTGGAAACTGCCGAACACGATAAACACTCAGTCAAAAAGGAGGCTGCTATTTTGTGACCTTTCCTCCCACACAAACACAAATTTCTTTACTTAATTGCTCATTGATTTTTTTTTCCTTGGTTAATGGGCTGCTTGACAAGCCAGTTATAATATAGTATATTATAATCTGTTGATACATATTACATAGTATGAAATGCAATCTGATTTGCTGTTGCTCACAATGTTGCAACATATTATTGGCTATGCTATAAATGTGTCATATTTCTACAATGTGCGAATTGAGCCAAAAAGTGCCCAAGCATTGAAAAGGCCAAATGCAACATGAACCCACATTCGGTAGCCTTTCCGCAGCAGACGTCAACAGTTTAAATTCTGTTTCTACTGCTGCTGTTTAAATGTACATATATGACACTAACATTAAATTCCTCTCCTCTGCCCATTATCATTTCTGCAGAGAGAGGATGGGAAGGACGATAAACAAAAAGGGGGAGGAAAGGTGAAATGGATACTTGTTGCCTACAACAAGTTGATTGTCATTTATGAAGTTTTTAAATATTTATCTTCAATTGATGAAGAGTTAGTCATGCCCATGCTGCAAGACCTGGATCAGGAACCAAGACTTCCCTAGAACTTTGAGAATCTTCATATCTGGGGGTTCGGTGCAACCACAGATGGAAGCG
>VYZW01009824.1:102377-114304 GCA_013401315.1 Balaeniceps rex
AAAAATATACAGCAGGACAGGACTAGAATACATAGCAATTCACCTGCACCAAGACTAAGTTCAGTTTTCAGACTTCTTCAGACTTCCCCCTTTTGATCCTCCTGAGCAAATTAGTTAAGACCTGTTTCACAGTTTACTGAAGTTAATAAAAGTATTTCCTGGTATATTTTCAGGAACTTTGGGATCTGAATCTTTAACCTTACACTTCTGTTCCCTTAACTGGATGCAAGGGATAACAATTTATTGACCCCCAATCCCTTTTCTTATTTCTATGGTATATCATGTTAAATATCTATACAACTCTTGGCATACTGGGAGCCCAAACTCTACATCTTGGAGACGGTGGGCAGTAAGAATAAAAATGAACATTAATCATGTCATCTAAAAGCCACAGTGAATCCATATCAGACCAGACGTGACCAAGCCTGTCTAATTGTCCAACTGTCTTAAAAGAATTGCTGACTTTATTCTATTAGTGGATAGGCAGTGATTTGTAAAAGCTGTCACTACAGTTCTTGTGTGACCAGCTTCCTATCAGTCCCATGACAGAGGTATTTTCTTGAGGTCTTGTGTCCTGGATCAAAAAAATACTTAAAGATGAACCTTTCATTGTCACGGGTTTTAACTCTTGTGACTGCAGAGAGAGAGAGAGAAAAAGATGACATAAGTATGCATGAAATCACACAATAAAATTGCCAAGGTGATTATTGAGACCACCTCAAGACTTTTTTAAAATTTATGTTAAACTACTGTGTGGATATGGCAGTGACTAACATTTACAGGACACACTAAAATGTGGAGATTCAGTTCAGGAAGAGATCTCGTTTCACATCTTGAAAATAAATCTTGGCTTCTGTATGTCATCACTAATTACCAAGCAAAGTGATAGTATCACATAACTTAAACACACAGACACAAGTACTAGCTGATAAAAGTATTTTTAACTGGTTTCTTTCTTTTACATGGATAATGTATTCTTTAAAGAAAGTGTAGCTTGTTGTAGCACGATACAGGAAAAGGAACACCCTTTTCTGGAACATGATACTAGCTCGCCCTCCTCTGAGTGGGGTGTAGACCAAATAACATTCATAGAGACCCTTCCAACCTAGGTTATCTTGTAATTCTTTGAAGAAGTTTAAATATTTGCCTGTATAACCCCTCTCACCCAGAGATCCTGCCATGGAAAAGTGGGTGGTAGCCATCTGAAGACCCTCTGATGACACCTGGGATTAAAAAAGAAAATAAAAATCAAGAAAAAGCTCATATAAAAAACAATGTTCCCTTCCTCTGGACTAAATAAATTGAAAGAGATGACGGTATTGTTCCTACCAGAATGATTAACCTACATCAAGATGGTTATTCAAAAGCAATTACTATTTTTCTCTACTTCTGTTGATTAAAAAATTTCATGAATATTGACAATACTACAGTTAGATTTTGGGGGGGCAGGAGGGGGATTTGACTGGTTTTGGATTCATTAAGTCATCAAAAACTTTTTGTTACAAATCTTCTCCTAGTTGTTCTGCCCTGTTCAGACATCTGAAGACAGATCCACACTGTAGTCATCTCCATTTTTCATTCTAAACCCTATAGTGGTGTACTCTTTCTGCCTGCTTCCATACTCAGTAAAGCATGAACTAAAAAATTACATGGTCAGTCATGCTTCAGACCAATCACATCACTTTTAAAAATTCATTTATAACCTTTCCAGTAGGGATAACAACAAAAATTGCTAGTAATGACTTCAAAGGCTTTGGCAACTCACGCTGAGCTGCTTTTCCCCAAAGTCTGCCACCATCTTGGGTTCATTAACCTATCTTGCACTCTTCTAACTAAACTAATAACACCATTTAAGGCCTGTGTATTTTCTTTCTCTACCCTTC
Organism: Balaeniceps rex; assembly: GCA_013401315.1. Lineage (NCBI taxonomy): Eukaryota > Metazoa > Chordata > Aves > Pelecaniformes > Balaenicipitidae > Balaeniceps > Balaeniceps rex. Next base: position 104,261 of record VYZW01009824.1, read on the forward strand.
TGTGTAGGCATCTTCTCCCTTCCAATTCATTCAAAAAATCACATTCTTGCCAAGTCAACAACCATTCTTTCCAAGATATTTACCAGAAGAGTTCAAAGTATGTTACTTAAATCAAGTTCTTTGGCACTGAGAGATTTACTTTCTCTTCCATATATTCCATCCAGTGTTGAGCAAATAGCTAACATCAGACATGATTAGAGCAGTAATACTTGGCACACCTCAAATTTTGGCCTCTATGCAGAAAAAAAAGTCTAAAAGAAAATCTCCCTGTTGCTTGTTACTTCCCTTTTCCTCTGGAGAATTTTCCTATGATGGCAGCATGCACAGATTTGCATCACTGCATTAGGGGAGGGTATTTCCTTATTCCCACTCACAATCATGAGAATTTGTCCTAGAAAGGGCTGCAGAAAAGGATAGCTCCATAATTTGCATCTTCTTAGCACTATAAGTTGAAAGCAAAAGGATTGACTAGACAGAGAAAATAAATTGTATTCTTACTTCTAATGTCAGCTGTTTCTGGTAAATAGGAAAGCCAAAAGCACATAAACCCTACTGTCTCCAGTCACTAGCTTTGCTTCTTCTCCTCTGACAATTGTTCATTGTCCATAGGAAGTCAGTTAACCATCCTGAAAAGATCACCTTTTATAATGCTTAACACAATTTCATATTCAAACAAAATTCTTTCATATTTTTGGAAAAAAATACTTAACTGGTGATGGGAGGATGGCAAGCCAAGTGAGTTTTTAAATATAGCATATTGAAACTAAGCTTTGTAGCTTTCTCACTGAGATCACAGTTGCTCCAATGTTCTTTTCCTGTCCTTGGTGGATGTTTGCCTTAAGAAAAATCTTCTCCCAGACACGACGCTGCACATAGAGAACAGAAAATACACCCAAGAGCTGCTGACATTTCTCTGTCCTAGCTGACAGTGCTGGAAGTAATCTTAAATTGGATCCACAGGTTCATCAGTCTGAGAAAGCATAATAGCGAGAATAGTGGTGGCTTCCCCCTGCCCTAAGGAATGACTGATGTTACTTTTTTCAATTTACATACCTAAAATGATCTACTACGTGAACTACTCCAGTGATGGTTTACAGGGATAGTTTCTCAGCAGAAGGGAATGGATCTCTTTTCAAGTTCGTCTAAACCCACTAAGAAATATTAAGAAATGTGTCTAGGAATTGGAAGATCAGGAGTCTGCTTTGGGCTCTGCTACAAAACTTCTGTCTACATTGGCATCAGGCTCTGATTGCTCATTTGAAGAGAAAAGACAGTAATGCTTATCGACCCCATCAGGATTCCTCAGCCTTAATTTATTAGTGGAGTTGACTTGCTTGGTTCAAGTACACCTCAGTCACATCCTCTGACATCTTCTACTATTTATTGGAAATGTACTCTCTACATTGTGATAAAATCCAGGGAACTTCACCCTAGAAGGCTGAGACTGCACAGTTATCACACACTGAAAAGAGACTGCTCGCGTAGGCCCAGATTATCGGGATGAAGAGACCATAATAGGAGACATTATGGTCTGCTGCTGTGCTTCTCAACCACAGAGCCAGGTCACCAGAGGTGAAGGTAAGTGGTAAATGTGTCTGTGTTGTAGTTACCCTGGCAGCTCTTTTTGGTACGCAAGGCCTTGAAAATTTTACTAGACAATAAAAGAAAGATAAACAGTCCCTTCCTCTTACTCTTCAAGGTCAACTATTGCTTTTGTAACCCCTTGAATCCCACATGAAACTGTATCATGGACATTGTTTCCACCATCCACATGCATTTAATCTATGATAAATGTGAAAATGTCTATATTGCTAATAAGGGGTGACTAATCTTTGGGGAAAAAATAGGACAAAACCCAATACATTGTGGTGTACCAATTCTGGACACTCTCCAGGCAGGACTTCTGGAGTCTTCTTCTTCTGTGTGACTTTGGTAGAATCACTTCAGCTCTCCGAGCCTAGTTTTTATTTGTAAATGGGCAAATGACATATGCCTTTATTTGGGATAAATATGTGAAATATTTATTTGGATTTGATGGGTGGACTGTTCAGTGGATAAGGAATTGGTTGGATTGTCGCATCCAGAGGGTAGTGGTCAACGGCTCGATGTCCAAACGGAGACTGGTAACAAGTGGTGTCCCTCAGGGGTCTGTACTGGGGCCAGTGCTGTTTAATATTTTCATCAGTGGCATAGACAGCGAGATCAAGAGCACCCTCAGCAAGTTTGCAGATGACACCAAGCTGAGTGGTGCAGTTGACATGCCAGAAGGATGGGATGTCATCCAAAGGGACCTGGACAGGCTGGAGAGGTGGGCCTGTGTGAACTTCATGAGGTTCAACAAGGCCAAGTGCAAGGTCCTGCACCTGGTTCGGGGCAACCCCCAATATCAATACAGGCTGGGAGATGAAGGGATTGAGAGCAGTCCTGCGGAGAAGGACTTGGGGGTACTGATGGATGAAAAGCTGGACATGAGCCAATAATGTGCGCTTGCAGTCCAGAAGGCCAACCGTATCCTGGGCTGCATCAAAAGAAGCGTGGCCAGCAGGTCGAGGGAGGTGATTCTGCCCCTCTACTCGGCTCTGGTGAGACCTCACCTGGAGTACTGCATGCAGCTCTGGAGCCCTCAGCACAAGAAGGACATGGAGCTGTTGGAGCAGGTCCAGAAGAGGGCCACAAAAATGATCCGAGGGCTGGAGCACCTCTCCTACAAGGACAGGCTGAGAGAGTTGGGGCTGTTCAGCCGGGAGAAGAGAAAGCTGCGGGGAGACCTTATTGCGGCCTTTCAGTACTTAAAGGGGGCCTATAGGAAAGATGGGGACAGTCATTTTAGCAAGGCCTGTTGTGACAGGACAAGGAGTAACGGTTTTAGACTAAAGGAGGGTAGATTTAGGCTAGACATAAGGAAGACATTTTTTACAATGAGGGTGGTGAAACACTGGAACAGGTTGCCCAGAGAGGTAGTGGAGGCCCCATCCCTGGAAACGTTCAAGGTCAGGTTGGATGGGGCTCTGAGCAACCTGATCTAGTTGATGATGTCCCTGCTCACTGCAGGGGGGTTGGGCTAGGTGACCTTTAAAGGTCCCTTCCAACCCAAAGCATTCTATGATCCTATGAAATGTGTTTGACAACAGGTTAGAGGTATTGACCAGAGCCACTCAGCAAAGATAAGAACTAGGTCAAAGAGAAATGGTGGATTATAACTGGAAGAGTGACAAATATTTAGAATTTCAAACTTTGCTCTTATCCATGAGAAGTCTTGTTTGCCAGATATATTTCCAGACAATTTTAGTTTTATAATACAATTAGAACACCACCAAAAAAGAAAAGTAGAAAATTCTGAACTTAAGATACTCAACCAAAAGGATCTTGGAAGTTTTTTTCCAGAACTTTTCTCATAGAGAGTTTTACTATTGTTGCATCTTTGAAAATAGTAGAACAGCATGGCCAATGCTTTGATGTATGATGAAATAGAATTTACAAGAATTCCTGTCATTTGAATATTTTCTAAAGGAAGCAGCAGGAAGAATTATGGCTTGAAGATGCTGCTGACATAATCAAATTTCTCTCTCTTTTGAATTTCAAAACAACAATGAGCAGACTCTCTGGGGCCAGCATTCTGCTTAGTGTAGCTCCAGTGAGGCCCAGAGTGCTGAACACACAGGATTTGGCCACAAATGTGTTATTGGTCAATGCATGCTTTGGTAGGTTTGCAAGGATTATGTACCAAGTGTGCTCATGTCTATTCCATAGCAAGGTGGCTAAAGAAACTGTTGATGATGTTTCTGTTCCAGTATTCCTTTGCTGGAATTTTATTATGGTCAGAGAAGGGTTCAAAACTGTGCAAAGTAATTAGAATATAAACAAAGTTTCAAATGTTACAGCTGGAAAGTGTATCTCCCATGAGCTGATCTGAAACACTAGGTCTGAACATCCCTTGGATTTGGATCCTTTTCAGATCTAAATTCTGTAGCAAGATCCAGGTCGAGCAATACTGATATCTGGATTCACATGTCAGCAAACATGTAAACTAAACAGAGTTCAAAGTCCAGGTCAGAAAATTTCCATACTCCTAACTTAACCAACCCATCTCCACTTTGAGCAACTCTGAAGATTATTTTGCATCGCTGATGTAGCACAAAATAGCTCACAGAGATAAAACGATCATGATGGAGGGACTAGGGTCAACAGGTCAGTTCCTGATTGTAAGAAAAAGGCATTAGAAGGAGAGCAGAAAAGGCAAGCCCTGAAGAAAATAATTGGTCAAGAAACAACATTTTTGCTGGATTGTGGGAACAACCTAAAATGGCTTTCCCTTTGGGACCTCAGTTGCAGTGGCATTGCTGGCTGCCCCAGAGGACTCCCTTACTGTCCTTGGGTCATGGAGCTGCATTCTGGGAAACTGCTACTGGAACCAGAGGGGAGAATGAACCACAGGGATGAAGAAGGTGGCTAAACAGCCTGGTTGCAACCTTTGCAGAGGAAGACAATGCAGTGGAGCTCAGCAGACTATATAAATTCAAATCTTGCTGCCTTCAGAGAATAGGATATCAAAGTAGATTAAGAAAACAAGTTTCATTGTATATATTATTAGTAGAACGAGATAATGGAACACTGCATGGGTGGACTGAATGCAGAGGGGATGGAGCAGAGAGCGTTCTTGGCAGCGCCTAGAAAGGGGAAAAGAAAACTGACACTTCTTGATAAACAGTCTCAGGCCTGAAGATGCCTGGTTTTTTGCCAAAAAATGTTAAACAAAGTAGAGTGGTCTTTTCCCCCTGCAAGATTATTTTTTTTAAAATTCAGAAAAACCCATCCACATTCCCACATGCCCTTTTGCTGACTGCTTTCAGAGCTGGTTCTCAGCAAAGAATACATTGGAACACTCTATCTCTAATATGCACCCAAAGAAGTCAATAAAGCAACCCGAAAGAAGAGAATTTTTCCATTTTATGTGATCTGAAATATGTGAAATAGCCTATTGGAGAAAATGGAAAGAGAGGAAAGATCACCCTTCACTTTAGATAGTTCATTTAGATTCCCTGAACACATATTTGAATACTTGCCAGTGTAGCTCCTGGATATATTAATAACTTAGAACAAGTCATAAAATAAAATTGAGGGACACAATAATATTCTATATAATTTGTTTCTTAAATTATGTTACTTGAGAAAACAAACCTAGAGAGATATCCACCTACATTTGACTAGTTATGCATTTTGAAGATTCAGAATAACACTTCCAAATTTCATAGGGTTTTCAAATGTAAAGCAAAAAAATATATCCACATCTTTCTGAGGCACAGTATATTGGTGGTGTATTAAAAAGAGTACAATCAGTTTGAAAAAGGTATAAGATACAAATGTAAAATTGTGGCGCAAAGTTTATGGACCCCCAAGCACACCTTTAAGTGGTTTTTACATGGACTCATTTTCCACAGTTGAACAAACAAGAAGACAAGATTACATTACTTTACTTTGTCAGATCAGTTTACAGCTGAAAAAATGTTCATGAATTTAAAATTGCCACTTTTTCTTCTGGGAACCCCCTGCTGATAGCTGTCCCCACCAGTCGGTAGGTCTGAACAGCACTACCACCTAGTGGCACGGCATTCCCGACGGGGAGGTGGCCAACCATCAAAACCCTACAGACCAATGGTCCTCTTACCCATGTCGTCAAACTCTGGGGTGCCCAGTAGACAGTTTGCTCTGTTACAAACTGGTCCAAAGCCCAGTGACATCAATTTGACACCCCAGAGTGCTGAACATTACAGCAGATTCACACATCCCCTGCTAGGAATAAGGAAGGTGGCTATCTTCCAAGAAGGAAGTGAAGATGATATTTTTATTAGTATCCAAAATGGTAATATATGACCTCTATACAGCAGATGGTCCTGCAGCAGGCTAGAAAACATTCCAGTTTCTTATGTAGGGAACCACAGGCTGCTACACTCAAAGTACTCAGCACCAAAGAACACAAAATGTCTGAAAGTTAAGCAGGGGAGGAAATGGGATGAGGGAATCACATCCCAAAAGAAAAAAAAAATTGGCAAGATGCAAAAGAAATAATTGAATTACAAGTAAACCAAGTAAGGTCCTGCAAGGGTGCCTTAAACACCTAAATGCTACTATGTTAAAGCTGGGTGATAGAAGCTTGAGGGCAAAATCCAAACCAGAAATAAGGCTTTTTGCAATCCAAAGCCTCACTCTAGCCAAGTGAGGAAGACCACGTGTGGTAGCCCAGAGGCAATGCTGAATACAGGTACATGTCTGAGATCCACACACTCTTCACAGCACAAGAACACGTAACTACCTACAAGAGTTCTTTAACAGACATCAGCAATGCTAATGTGAATTTTAATGTGAATTTTGATCCCTTTACCATGCTACCAAGAGAAATACAGTTTCAGAGCCCTCTGTTACTCTCCATGAAACTTGCACTCCTTTCTAGATAGGCATACAACTTCAGCAGGAAGGACTTAGATGGGGGAAGCCACAGACCAAGCCACACAGGGATCCACAGGGAATGGAGCCAAAACTGCAAACAAATCAGAGATAAATGGCACCCTACTGATCCACACCACAAGCAAGGCTGGATGCATGAATGAGGCAACACACAAGGGACTGTTACCAGTGGGACATCTTCCCCAACGAATGGGAAAAACTGGATAATCTACTGCCAGGAGTACTCACATGTGGAGCAAAGAAATGCTTAGTATTTAATTCCATTTACCTTTTGTTGCCATTCTTACTATCTTTCCTAAGACTCAACTTTACGACTCCAAATGCCTTCCCCTGGATAGGTTTCCTTGTTTGTAACACAGCTCCCCACACACCTGGCAGTGGAGAAGTTCTGCAAGCTAGAGGTCTTCAAGTGAGATGACATATAGTCAGTCTGAGTTTCAGAGCATGGTGGCATGCCAGATTAGTTGTTTTCAAAAGCACTATAGACAAGTTCAACACAGTTATTTGGTTGGATTTAATCAGCTCACAGAAGGTTGATGATGTGCATTATAATACATATCAGTAATAAGAGCAAGGCACCCGTTTTTCTAGGAATACAGCAAATGTCACAGAGTCAGTCAGTGTATGATGAGACAGGGAAGAGAATTACCCCTATGCACATTTCAAAGATCAGTCAAGAGGATATGGGGGTCACAAAGATAATTTGTTCCACAGCTGGAAACAAGAGCCAGTTATCTCAGGTTGCAACCAACAAGGTCAACCTATTCTGAACTCCACAAATCAGATTAAGTAAAGGCAGCAGAAAAAATAAGCTGAGATAATTCCAACTGAGCAGTAAGCCATAACCTAGGCTTGTCATGGCCTCTTGCTATGTAAAAGAAGAAAATGCAAACATAAGATAAAGCAAATCAAATCAAGGTACAAAATACATCCCTGAACAACTGAGTTTAACTGTGCATTGAAAACTGAGCTGGACTTTATGTACTTAGAGGACATCAGAAGGAGAAACATTTGCTCTGGCCACAGAAGCAGAAACAGAGAAATAAGAAAAGTGTCCATAACAGACTTGCTTTGCATCAGACAGACTTTGTGAGAGGAATGGGAAGGATTTAATGACAGCAAAAGACCACTGTGAGCTGTCATCTCACCAGTTTCCAAATGGTCATGTCTAGTCAATCTGTGAATAAGAAAAGCCGGTGAAGAAAACAGATGAAGCTTCTGTCACTGGTGCTCTGCTGCTTGAGGCAGCACTCACCTTGTTGTGAGGGAGTTGTAGATGCTGTTTCCTGGTCTGATTCTAAAAGCAGAGGGCTAGTAATTGAGATGAGGGGTGTAGATGCCTGGTTGAACTGCAGCCTGCCTTTTTCTCTTGGCAGCCTCCAAAAGGGTAGCTGCCTTGCCAGGCTTTTCCTTTTCACATACACAATTCATGCTGCACCTCTGCCATCTACTATATCTCACTCTTTCAACAGCCACATTTTACTCCACAGTTTCTACAGTATGAAGAGCCCAGAAAGTAGTTCTGCTAAGAAGACGATCTAATGAGACAGTCAGCAAAGTTCTCTGGAGAGCTGAGAAACAGTGACAAACCCAGTGAAATGATGGGTTGCCACACATCTACAAAATAAGAAGTCAGGCTCATCAATCTTTTGCTATCAAAACACTCTCTCATACATACAAATCTCTTCACTTGCTTTTGTGAAGCAGTTTCAGTGAAGCATGATAAATGCAAGAGAGTAGATGAGGATAACAGCAGGGACTAGGCGGTGAATTCAGATGGTGCAAAGCACATATATAACTCACAGAGACCCAATGGAAGTATCTGATCAGAGTCTGGCTGGAGTACAGGCTGCAAATAACTACCCTGAGAGATCAATATTGTGGATGTGGCTATATAACTGCTGTAGCTTTGTTTTTCCCATTCTGCCTCCTTAATATGAAGGAAGGACCTGAACACCTTACCATTTTATAGGCAGTATGGATACAGCTTCTTAAAAAAGACATACTTCTGTTTGTTTTGCTTTGGCTGTGGCTTGCCTTCAGCTAACCAAAAACTGTTTCAGCTGGAAGCACAGTCAGCTGTCGATGTCAGAAAAAACTCAGTTTAAAGTTTACTAAGAAACAGCATCCCTAGCACACTGAGCTGCAGCAACTCTGAGTGTAGAAAGAGACACGCTAAACCATCAACACCACTTCCCTCAGCACCTGGGTGTTCCTTGGAGGTTTTACCATCCAGCTGTGGATCAGAGCAGCCCACCTTCACCTTTTAAGCTCTGATGAATTCCCCTGAAATATGATCTGGCTTCTGGCCAGTAATGATCTGCCCTTCGACAATTTAATTGCACTCCTCCAGTGTTTGGGGACTAAATTACAAATGTCTAAAGAGATAACTACAGGTAAGTCAATTAAGTGGATCTCAATGCACTCCCATTCAGAAGGCAGACTGTGGGGATAAAATGTTACATAACTAAATAACTGAAAGACAGAGAAACAAGAGAGCATTGCTGAGTAACACTGACATTTAAGTGCTTTACATAGTGGTTTTACATACATACAATTTTAATACATTCATGTATATGAATACATAAATATATATAACTATGAATTTATACACACAGACACGCACACACACACCCACACACGTAAATGGTTAGAGAGAGAGAATATCGGGAAAAGTTTCCGCTCCTCCCCAACAAAAGAAAGGCTAGTCTAATTCAGACGGATTTTTCATATACATAATTTTCATGAAGATTAAAGTACCATTGTGCTCGTGGTATGTTTGAATAGTTTTGGAAAAAGGAATTGCTGGGGAGTCAGGTGTACTCTAGTTTGAAAAAAAAAAACCAGCAGCATTTTACACAAGCTCTCTAATGCAGTGTCTATAACTGTACCAAAGAAGAGTTTCATAGCAATTTAAGCCCTTTATTTGTTTATTTATATACCTGTGGCTGTTACAACAGATGGAGGAACCATGCAGAGCTAGAAGCACATAATTGCTATATGTACATATGCACAAAGCCAAACTTTGTTAATTCTATACTAACCTTGCAGCCCAGAGGATATAGAATAACTCCTGTCCCTCTGCGTCCTGACACTGGGTCATTCTCAAGTTGTTAAAGAAACACTATGAGGAAAACACAGAGCCAAATGTTCTCCAGCAATTCTCTCATGCTTCAACAGCTCAAGTCAAGCTAAAGAAGGAAAATTCTCTGTGGTTTTATGCTTGTGTGGTAAGTATACCTCACACCATCCCCAGGGTGATACTAAAGGATCCATCTGAGCAGAGAGAGAACCAGTAGCCACTGCGCACGAGAAGGACTCTGCACACAGGCAGTAATCATGCTAGGCAAGAAAGTGCAGAGTCCTCCACTCCTCCCCACAAATCTGTTCCACTGTTCATGTAAGGCAGGTTAAGTGATATGGGGGTGGAGAGATGGGCAAGTGCCCTATTAGAGATACTGCCTCTGGCACCATATGGCTTCCATGACCTTCAGAACACTTATACAAATCTTAATGTGAAATAGACATTTGAAGTCATCTTTACTCCTGTCCTGGTTTCAGCTGGGAGAGAGTTAATTTTCT
>VYZW01009827.1:4167-16272 GCA_013401315.1 Balaeniceps rex
GCTTCTGATTTCAGGGCATTGCATTTCAACCGTTGTTATAATTAGCACACCATTATAGATATATTTTGAGACAGCTCTAACACATTTTGGTTTCAAAACCAGAGTTTTTATGAAAATAGTTCGCATAGCATACTACAACACAGAGGTATTGATCCTGTAGAATTCATAAGGTCAATAACTAAATTAAGAATAAGACATGTAGAACATAGAGTTTGCTTTAGAAATGTAGGAAGGATATCTTGAAGAGTAATAGTGACATGCTAGTGAGAATGATAAGTAATAGTGTGAACGTAGTGAGATCTAGAAAAGCAAATTGTCAATGAAGAGAGGCAGTGCTATAAAAGCCCAGTGCAATAGCTTTCAATATATAGGTCCACTATGCTGACTCCCAGCAGTTAGAAGTCCTGAGGCACTGTACAGAAATTAGATGGATTGTTTCAGAAGTGGTACTTGAGCATTTTAGGCCCTATATTATTATTTACATTGTGGCCCTGCTGCCCCACTGTAAAAGAACATGCAGGTAAGTCATATAATATGTAACTGAAGGCCTTTATAGGTTGATGTAACTTGTGATAATACATAAAAACACAGGAAAGATTAAAAAAACAGCTAGTAGATGAATCCCAAGAAAAAATATCAAACTACTATAGCTTAATTATCTCAAAATTAAGAAAAAATAAGTAATGTTCAAGGCTTTACTTGGAAAACTTTGAATTAGATTTTTGTACGTCTACTGGCATGAACATGCTTCTCTTGGTGAACTTTTAGTGCATTTAGGCAAGAAGATGAGTTTCAGCTTCACAATCAGATAAAAAAAAAGATAGGAAGAGAATTAAAAAAAAGATAAAAATTACAAATCTTACTGAGATCATCTTTCAGAATGAGAAACTGAATGAATTTGTTAGAAAAAAAATGGCAAGTTCTTGGAGATGCAGAGTGCTCAGTTTTGAAAAGCTGGAGAGCGCTCTCTCCTGTCCCTAAGTGAAGTTGAAAGGAAATCATAAAATCATTACTGTGCAAACTCTGTTTTGTTACTTCATGCTGTCACTGTTCTATTGAAGCTTTCTTTTTTTTTCAGTGTAGAGCGACCATGTACTGATGTTGCTTCGTACTGCTGGAGTCTGTGTGGCTTTTCAGCTTCTATTTGATGTATTATCTGATGTTTCTTTTCCCTCTTCTCACTTATGTCATTTTACTACTTTTCTCCTCAAAGAGACACTTGTATCTTGATCACTCCTTTAGGCACGTGTCAGAAAAAGTTAAAAAGAAAAGGCTGTGAAAAGTGACATGCTGGATATTTGCTTATATCACACAGAAGAGCATGCTCTCAAAATGACCTGAATTGCAGTTTAACTATCCAAACCCCTTTGCTTCACAAGTAAGTCAGAGGCAGACAAATGCACCTGCATTTGTGCATGCATGTTTGCATGTAACCAGTTTAGGTTGGTAGATGCAGCTGACCCACTTCTAGGCTAAAAAGACGGTTAACAGCAGAAATCATACATTTGACTGGTAAAGTGTTAAAGCAGTAAGATGCAGAAAGTCTTTTACACACTGATCTGGAACATAGACTAAGGCGTAATGATTACAGGAATATTTGGAATTGGGTCAAAAAAAGGCCATTAAGCAAATAGAAATGTCACTATGAGGTTAATTATTGGAACAATATATAAATAGGAAAAGGAATTAACTTTTTCCTGATAAAAAGTGAAGCACTAATAGCTCTGATTGCAAGCAGATAGGCACACTAATGCTTGCAATGATCCACCAGTATACATCAGCCCTGACCTGCAAATGTCTTAACATTGAACCTCTGTTGAGGATATACTGCCAGAAGAGTCAAGCTGAGTCACATTATGTTCCAGTCTTCTGAAAGTGAGTACACGGGAAGGAAGCAGAGATAAAGTGACCTAAATTAAAAGATGGATTTGTGTTTTCTGAAGTGAAACCGCTGTGCGCTAATTTCTACATTTACTTCCAAACCAACTGACTAAGGATACTCAAAGATTACTAGGATTAATTAAAAAGAATACTGAGCACCCTTTCCTATCAAGTATCACATCTGGAATATTTTGGCACTTCTTGCACAATATCTCAATTCATAAAAGCCAGAATCATTCATTCTTTCATGTAGATATGTTGAAAATTCTGAATTTAAAGTAGGTGAGATTCTTATGTTTTAAATAATATTTAGTTCCTGGAATAAGCAGCTGCAGAAGGGGAAATCTTAGATAGCGCTCATGTGGATTTGTTATCTCTGCATGACTTGAAGCATGAAGAACAATCTGGATAGTACAGTTTCAGCAGTAGTCTGGATTCAGATTTTCAGATTCAGTCTGATAATATATTTTGTAATACCATCAGTGTTATGTCAATGTTATTATGATTTTCTTTTACCTTTTTTAAAAGGAAAGGATTCTATCTCTGTCCTGAAGGCAACAGTAAATTACGTTGGATTTTTTTCTTTAGTTCAAAAAAACCCAGCAACTCAAAATTCTCCAAACTGCGTGTCCCCTCCGGTCTGGTGCTGGCTGTTCGAGAGGGCTTCTTACTGACTTCGCTGCACTGCTGATCAGCTCCTCAGTGAGCCTGGAAATCTTAGTGATGACACTGAACTTCGCCCATTCCAGATGAAACAGTTCCTTTCTTCAGTATCTGTTTGACCATAGAGACAGACCAAGTTTTTTTTCCATCTGGTGGCATGACATGACAGATGTTTGACACACACATGCCTTCATCTCACAATCATTTCTCTATTTTCTCAAAGTTCAAATATATGCACCCTCGAGTGCCTGTTCAGATCAGATTCAACTATGTGCTCACTTTGGGCTTCAGGAATAATACCAGAAGTTAATGTTAAGCTTCTATCAAATTCAGCTTAAGATAACTATATAATATTATTGTCACTTCTGGTGCTATACAGGTAGATTGTAAAATATGAGGTGTAAAATGAATGTCCAGTGAATGCAAGGAAAGGGAACTTGACTATAATTGGCTTCTCCACATCACTGGGCGTAGTTTTAAGAAGTGTGAAATGCTTCACACACTACTTCATTCCCTTGGAATTTATTTCCAGGTGGTTTACAATTTTAAACCTTTGAAAGACCTACAGAAAAATTGAGGTAAGTACAGCTTTTTTATTGTGACAAACAGAAGGATTTAATAATAAATTGCCTATTCCTCCTGACAAACCCAAAGGACAAGGTTTTGAAGGCAATGTATTGAAATCCCCTTTAAGAGAAAACACAAACAATGTTCATGATGCCTGATCTTGGTCAAGTCATACTTATGAAAGTCCTGGAGAGAAAAAATATTTTTGTCATATATTAAAAAATTGCGGGGTTAAGTAAACACAATCAGATTTTTAATGCATTGAAAATTGGTATCTAAACATTTTATATGAATGTATTTCAACTTGGGAGTGTGATGCTATCTCAGTTACAATTCTAGACTACTGTTACTTGTAATCTGCATAGCCTTATGTAACATCTCATATTTTTTCTGCTTATGGAATAGAAGGTTGGGAATGCCAGCAAGAGGAGTATTTATGAGAACAGAAAGCAAAGTGTCCTCTGGTGCAAAACTTCATATGGATACTAATTTCTCACTAGACTGTTTTTGAATTCAACACTTGTTCCTGTATGAGTAAATCATCTATGAGAATATTCAGTGGTTGGAGAGTATTATAAATAGCACAAAGTGAAGTCAATTTTTTTTTTGCAAAAGAATATAAATGTGCTTTCTATATTTTTGCCCATCTTTATTACATTTCAAAACTAATAAACAGCTGAGTGTTAATCAGTATGTCAACCTGCCCATTTTAGGTACTGATAAAGCAAGGAAGATTTGTAATGTAACCAAATGAGTCATTTCCAAAAGATTAGATGAACAGTTGAGTGTATCTTCTCCATCTCTACATATCAAGATTTTAATAAATGCTTAGTATGTATTTTACACATCCCATGGCTGTAGTTTAATTATCACAAAATGTATTTATGGAATTGGGTGTACAGAATCTTTATAATATAAGCTTTATAGACTTCTAGAAAACAGAAGTGCTTCCTGAATAGAAACATTTAGAGAAGACTCTTTAATGTGTTATTCCACTCAAGAATAAGCAAGATTATTTGAAAGCAAACCTGTCTCAGTAGAGTGTTTCAGAGAAGTAAAGGTTAACAGATGAAGTAATTAAATGATACTCAGTCCATAGATGAAAGAGTCAGAGCTACAACATGCAGGATAGATTATATCAGGTGGGAAGATGTTTTTTATGAGTAGAGAAAAAGGGTGAGACAATTAGATCCATACAAAGACTTCTGATGCTTTGGTCAGTGGTAAATCACTCTCTTAGTCTCCCTGACATCAGTTCTTTGGAACAATGGGCTGAATTTTTTCTGTATTTATTTGTTTGCTTATATATGCAACTTTGCATTGCCTGACTTTGAACTGCTTTGAGACTTGATGGACAAGAAACCCTCTAACTTCTGTGTGTAGAGTTCTGGAGGTTCTAGAGATGAAATTTAATCACAAGATACAAATCACAAAATAATTTAGAATTCTACATTTGAGGTGCAATGCAGAACTATTTTCCTGGGTTAGTGTACAGGAAAAATGACTTATTTTGATCTCCGTATGAGGGCTGGAGAGGTGATGGTTCAGGGAAAATATCCATCTCTGATTCATCCTCCTTTTAGGGCAGGATGGAACTGACTGAAGTGTCTACAAGATAACAATAAGCTGGTTTATTTTACCTGATAACAAAAAGGTAACAAAATTACTCCTACCCTTGTCACTGAAAGTAGAGAACTTCATTTGCCAAATTCTGAAAGATGATCAGGGGTAGACTTAAAGATAATCTGAAAGATTCCAATAAATGATTACAAATATCAGGGATAGACTAATCTGGCATGATTTGCATGAATATACCATCCTTTCAAGGTAAAACTTTGTTCCTGGAGATACGGAGAAAACATCCTTTTATGTAAAGACAGAAATAGATAACTATTTAGCCAAATATACAGATAATGCCAAAAACAATGAGTTCTGTTGATTTCATGACAGGCTGAATAGTACTGACTAGTGACTAGTCCTTCCACCCTGAAACCTGTCGTTTCTGAAGGCTGTAACGACTAGAAAGCCAAGTCTTTTATAGCTGTTAAACTAGATGTATTGGGTGTACTTTGCAAGGTTTTGGTAGCAGGGGGGCTACAGGGGTGGCTTCTGTGAGGAGATGCCAGAAGCTTCCCCCATGTCTGACAGAGCCATTACACCCAGCTCCAAGGCAGACCTGCCGCTGGCCAACTCTGAGCCAAACAACGAAGGTGGTAGTGCCTCTGTGATAACATATTTAAGAAGGGGGAAAAAACGCTGTGCAACAGCAGCTGGGAGGGAGGAGTGAGAATATGTGAGAGAAACAACTCTGCAGACACCAAGGTCAGTGAAGAAGGAGGAGAAGGAGGTGCTCCAGGTGCCGGAGCGGAGATTTCCCTGCAGCCCATGGTGAAGACCACGGTGAGGCAGGCAGCTGCACCCCTTGCAGCCCACAGAGGTCCATGGTGGAGCAGATATCCACCTGCAGCCCATGGAGGACCCCACGCCAGAACAGGTGGATGTGCCCTGAAGAAAGCTGTGACCCCGTGGAGAGCCCGCGCCAGAGCAGGTTCCTGGCAGGACCTGTGACCCCATGGAGAGAGGAGCCCACACTGGAGCAGGATTTCTGGCAGGACTTGTGATCCTGTGGGGGACCCACGCTGGAGCAGTCTGCTCCTGAACGACTGCACCCCATGCTGGAGCAGTTTGTGAAGAACTGCAGCCCATGCGAAGGACCCATGTTGGGGCAGTTCATGAAGGACTGTCTCCAATGGGTGAGATCCCACATTGGAGCAGGGGAAGAGTGTGAGGAGAAAGGAGCAGCAGAGACAGTGTGTAATGGACTGACCACAACCCCCATTCCCTGTCCCCCTGTGCTGTTCGGGGGAAGGAGGTAGAGAAGTCGGGAGTGAAGTTGAGCCCAGCAGGAAGGGAGGGGTTTTTTAGTTTTGTTCTTGTTTCTCATTATCCTACTGTCTTATTAATTGGCAATAAATTCAGTTAATATCTCCAAGTCAAGTCTGTTTTGCCCGTGATGGTAATTGATAAGTAATCTCCCTGTCCTTATGTCAACACATGAGCTTTTTGTCATATTTTCTCCCCTGATCTGTTGAGGAGGGGGTGTGACATTGTGGCTTGGTGGGCACCTGGCAGTTAGCCAAGGTCAACACACCACACCAGAGAAGAGTAACTTCACAGGAAATAGGCAAACGTAGGGGGTTTGCACTCCTTTTGTTAGAGATTTCAAGTAATTCACCTTTCACGGTCAGTCACAATCAAGTATAAATACTTTACTACAAAGTATTAAACTTACCTTTTGCATGTCCAAACCAGGTCGACCATTACTTGAATTCCCATGACTGTCAGGCAAAAGATAGAAGGGCAAATATTATTTGAAACTGCAGTTCAAAGTAGTCGGTGTTCAACATACATTCAAGCAAGCATGTTAAGAAAAAGATGTTCAGCTATGATAATTTAGAACTATTCAAATTCTATAGCTTATCTTACTGGGTAAGTCAGTGGGATTCCTGACAGAAATAATATTAAGGATTAATACAGCATAAGGAGGAAAAGGCTACTTGATCCAAACTACTAGACATCTCCAGGCAGTTTTCAAAGAAGGTCCTAGTCACACTGTTAATTACAGTCAGCCTTGTTAAACTGTAGTTTCAATCATTTAGTGCATTTTTTTCTTTCTATCTTGATGAAGTTAATGTCTTTTCTATGTTCCTTAAAAGAGAGATCATCTAAGTACCACTGATTCAGTTAAAGTCCATTGTCACAAAAAATGAGCCTGAAATAAGTGATCTGCAAAACTCTAGTTCATTTCTGATATCGTATATTGTAAAACCACTACAAAATTTGAATTCTGGTTTTCAATTTTCAAATTCCCTCTGAAAATTAAGAATTCTGAGATTTTACTTCAGTTGTTATACTTGTGAATTAAATGCTCCTCATGTGGATCTTATTCAGGAAGGGGCTTAAAATTAAGCACATGAAGCTAGCGTAGCAGTTCTGGATGCAGGGTAGAAAGGAGAAGAGGAGACAAAGCAAGTGCCTTAAGCAGATAATAGTAAAAATATTACCGTGTAGGAATCATGTCATAGAGGAAAGGTTGTGACTGATGCAGTGATCTTATGTTAAAGTAAAGTAATTTATTTCTGCAATAAAACTTGAGTCTTTGAGAAAAAGGAGAATGGACAGCAGATGAATATTTTTCTCCGGATGTTTTGTCCAGTGGGAAAAGAAATCTTGCCTATTTGCAGGCTTGTGGTTTGTTTTAAAGATTAGGTGGTTTGGGATTCTTCTCATGTAAACATAACATCTACTTATTGGAATAAAAATAGCAAGTTATTTGCTCTCGTATTTGGAAATTTTGGTGATGAGTGACATATATTAAAAGAGGTAATACCTGACTCAAGAAAAGTATGGGGAAATAATTACAGTAATCAGGTTCATGGGAGAAAAAAGGTGATCAAGAAAATGTCTAATGACTGACAAAGACAGATGAGGCATATTCAGAATGCTAAAAAAGTTGCAGCAACCTTTGGGAGTTACCAATATATATAACATTTCACTGGATACAAAGACCCTTACCTGCAGTACAATGGAAGAAATAAAGAAATATTCAGGGACCACAGTATTCCACCCCCCCTCCCGAAGGTAGGATATAATTAAGGTGAAGAGGTACAAAATGAACAGAGAGACTCATGTTTAACAAAGATTGTGTCTCTGTGCATGTGTGTGTATGTGTGTGCATGTGCGTGTGAGAAGGGAGCAAAGGCACAGGAGAGCATGGGCTGAATGTAGGTGGACTTTAAAAAGCGCTGATATGGTGTTGCACAAAAGGCTTGTGTGCCAGGTCAGTAAGTATCGTAGCAAGGATGAACTGTTATACACCTAGGATAACTTAATGGAGACATATTTCATTCATAGTTCTGAATAAAAACTTTATTGAATTGCAAGTGCAGAGGAATACAAGGTGACTGGTGAAATGTCAAAAGAATGAATATTACGGTCATCATTTACCTTTGAGAAGAAGGGCAAGAAAAGCTGCATCATTCAGCAAGAAAAGCTGTGTACTTCAGAATAGCTAAACAAGCATGGTTGGCAACTGAAGTAGAGGTTAGGCTTGGTTAGATTCAAATCTTAATTCAGATTTGAAGTGCTCAGTTCTGGGTTTCAGGCTTGTCCCCAGTGGGATCACAACTAACAAAAAGAAAGGAATACGGTCTTGGTGTTATTCTTACAAAGGATTAGTATGTTCCAGGATTTGAGTATAATTTAAGCTTCTTAACTATGCACATGTCTTCAGTAGATCATGAAAACCAGACTAAATTTCCATCACCATTATAAGCTATTAACTATAGATTGCCATTCTTCTCACACAACAATGGGTATGAGTGAAGTCATCTCTGGAACAGTTTTGTTGTAGATTATTCAAAAAAGTAACGTATGGAGAAGGAGAAGTGGGAGGGAAAGAGATAGGTATATTACCAGGCAGCAAAGTGATAACAGAGATGTAGGAATTTTAGATGTTCAGGAATAATTAATATAACAAAAAGTCTGCATGGGGAGAGAAAGGGAGAGCGCTGTTTTGAACAACACACATTTCTACAGGAAGATGGACTGTAGCATGTCTAAGCACAGGAGCTAGTTTCAAACGAAAGCAACAGCTGTTAGTTTGGTTTATGTTTTGTGTTTTTTAAATGTAAATCAAACAGTAAAGAAATGTAATCAAGATTTATAGGAAGATATAGCTGTAGAAAAGAAAAAAAATAAGCCTGAAGCTCTTAAATCTCCTGATAGTGGAAAATTTAAACAAAAAATTGACAGATAGGAATAAAAAGTCCATTACTTTCTACATGTAGCTCAGAAGTTGTTATAAAACAAAACCAAATGTCTACTGCTACAACTGACTTCCTGCGATTGATTCCCTTATATTTTGGCTTCAGCTCATAGCACTTAGCACCCTGGTGATTCCATGTTTATTACATCAGATACAGCATCTTTATTAAAAGATTTTGACTTTCATATATGATCATAAAACAACACATAATGAATGTGTTATTTAATGCAGAAACAGAATAATAGTGGGTTTGGATTTGGAGTACGCTACTTGGAGAACACCTTACTTCTTAGCCAAAATTTTCCCAATCCTTCTTAAGCTTTCAAGAGGTTCTGAGCATTCAATATTAACAGTAGTTCCAGTCAAGAGACAGAAGAGCTCAGTACCTATCAGGATTTGACCTGGTTTGTGTTTCAAAATTCAAGGGTGGGCAAGGGTTTCTTTTTGTTTTTTTAATCTTCCTTTTTTTTTCCTATAGCAATAGGGAATAACGGTGTAGCACTTTTGAAAGTGTCTGTAAGAAATATGAATTAATCTGTTCTGCCTCTGTGAAGACTTTCTCTACATGTGTCATATACTGATAACATTACTCAAGTCATTATCATTATCTCTGAGCAAGTGTTTTCAAACATTTGATATCTTGTAATAAGGAAAGCATAGTGCATTCTGTATAAAAGAGCTGGCAAGATTCAGGTGTTATGATTACCCAGGAAGAGAACTAGGGAAACAGGGGAAGTATTGGGGATTAAAAATCAAGATAAACAAAAAGAAGACATTCCATGCATAAAAGAAGACCCCTCCTGCATAGCATTATTGGTTAATAAACATAGTGTTCTCTAGAGATATTCACCTATTCACATGTGCGATCATCAAGGGTAGAGCATTTTAATCTATTAATTTTGTAAACTGAATGCATCTGAATTTATCAAAGTGCTAATTAGGTGTACAAATCTTTGCTGATATTAAAAAAGCATAATAGGGGACCCAGGTCTTTATCATGTAAGAGGAAGTATTCACATCCGTTTTCTCTGACGCAAGGTTGTTTTTTTCCCTTTTGGATGTGTCTTTCTTGGCCAACATACTTATCTCCTCCCTCTGCCTCCTTGAAAATATTCTGAAAATATTCAAATAATCAGAGAAAGATTCCATCACCAGTTTATGACAAATGTCCTACTACTAAGTAGCTGGTAAATTTGAATTAAGTTTCAAATACATATAGTGATTTGATCTTTTAGAATATATTATAATTTACTGTGCCCATAGGAGGAGTTTATAATTTTTTTTTTCTGGTAAATAAAGAATATTAAACTGATTCAAAAAGAGAATAACGTATACATTGTTATATAATGTATATACGGAGTAATTGGATATGTCATTGAAGTTAATGAAATGCAGAAAACCAAAACTTCTCAGGCTTACCTCTGACTTTGGATAAACTATGTATTTGGCTATGTTTTTTATGAATTCATGATTTTTAATTGAAGTGTTTGAAATAGTAACTTTAAAACCGCCATTATATAAAAGCTTTTTTTTTTTCCCTCAGCCTTTTATTTAAAATAGTTCATACATGGAAAAATGAAAAAAAAAAAAACAAACAAAAAACATTGTTCTTTCCCAGTAGCTTTCCAGCTCTCCTGTGTGTACCTGAGCTGAACTCTGTTAAATTACATGACCAACACTGTATGGTGAGTTGTAAATAGCCTTGAACAGACCAGACCTGTGAAGTCTGCCTAGAATAACATAATCTGATGGGTTTGACCCTGGAACGCTGAGTCATGAATTATCTTCTTCTGTGGCGTTGCTGTGTACAGGTTACTTGGGCTGCTTAAACCACTCAAGACTTAAAATAAAATAAAAACTAATTAAAAAAAAATCATCTGCAGCAATTCTGTTTATAAGGTAGAATAGCAGTCACCTGTCTCACAGGGGTACTGTAGAGATTCAGAAGTGAACTGTAGTTATCCATTGGATGTAACTGTAAAACATAGTTAACAGAACTATAAAACATAGTTCACAGAGTGGAACGTAACAATAAATTAACAAAATACCCAATTTACTGAATATATGGATAGCACCATTTTTAACTTGTTTTCTTCACAAAAGGACTGTAACTGTTTAATTATTTCATTTTAACTTTTGGCATAATTTAGCACTCCAGCTGCAAAAATGATTAATGAACCTGCAACTAATTCATGTAATGGTACAAAATACTAATGTATAAAATTGTGTGAAAGCACCACACTGCTTTTACCATGTTCCACAGACATCACACTTTCCTGGGAAACATTTTACAGTATATTAACTACCTGATCATTGAGAATTAATTATGAATTAATTTGTCTTCCTTTGCCTGTTCCTAAGTCAACTAAAACAGTAGATGTGCTGTTACAGAACTGTGATTTGGAATGATATAAAGGAGTGTAGCAGACTTCTAATTGTTCTTTTTCTTCAAAACTGTAAGCTGAAATAGTTGTAATTTAATTAGGAGAAAAGAATAGTTTAACATACCTTACCTGTTTATTAATCAGGACCACGGTGAACAACATTTTACTATCATTAGCAGAAAATAGTGATTTTTTTGGTCACAATAAGTAATTCTGCCACTTCCATAATTAAATCATCGATTTTTCAGTCTCTGGGAAGGAAAATTCAGTATTGTTCTATTCCTTCAATTCTGTTCCAAGGTCTGAACTTGAAGGTGAATCAGACAAGGTTTTCTTCTGTCACTGTTGTTACCTAAATAGCAGTGAGGTGGATAGTACCACAGCAATGCATACATGCCATTTGCTTTAGCTTTGAAATTCTGCTTGNTTCCATTGCCTCTGAAAATTTGCTGTGGGTCTGCTCCCTATTGTAAACAGTACTCCGTTTCCATCAGAAGTCTCCAAGTTCAGATAAGCAGCAGTAGGGGTAGGAAAACAGCAGTACCTGCATGGATTTACTTTAGCTCCTGTAGCAGGGTAGTACTGTCCATACCTCCAATACAGGTCATCTGCTTATTGCACCTCCCAAGCAGGCTCCTCCAAAGGAAGGATGCACAGACACGCAAAGCTGCTCTCAGGGTGGCAAACTCTCCTCTTTGGTTCTGGAGCAGAGTAAAAGGAGCAAACCAACAGCCAGCCTTCAGCTGTGCTGCTATTTACATCTTTTCCAGTGGAATGAAACAT